>JAUPMG010018307.1:0-15286 GCA_031762675.1 Pachysandra terminalis | reverse complement strand
ATCTTACTGAGAGTGGCCTTGTATGGGGGGGATGGTTCGCTAAGACATCTTGCTCAGTAATTGATTGGTCTAGTGTGGGGCATATATTACTCGAATTTTGAACAGCATACATAATTGCACAACATATGTTTTTGCATGAATCACACTTGGTGATTAATCCTTTCATTGTTGCATGAGAATGCATTGCATTCATTAATAATTGAACCAACATTCATATTGCATTACATTCATATTATATATCACATGATTATGTTATAATTCTTTAATTGCATATTATTGTTTTTTAGTCTATGGATTATCATTGGAGAGTGGCTTTGACCCTATTCCAATCTTAAATACGGATTAATTGACTTATTTACTGAGCTAAGTGTAGTCGGCGCCTTTGAACATAACCATTTCAGGATCATTAGTTAGTGGATAGCAGGACCATGGTGATCAAAGCGAAGACCAAGTCAAAGATGAAGACATTAGATATAATTAGGATTTGTTTGCTTATTTTCAATAGAATATGTAATAGGGGTTTTTTGAATAGACTTATATAATTGATTATTAGATAAGTTAGTTAATAGGGATTTGGTTTAAAGCACGAAAATAGGTTATTTCTTTATTTGTTTTCCGTTGTGATTTATTTAAGTTGTTTTGGATGTAATATACTTAGTTTATTTTGATTATTTTTTAGTAAAGATTACTTTGGAAGTTTTAGTATTTTTCTTATGGTTGGCTCTAAATTATTTCCACTCCCGATGTAAATTAGGGTGAGAGTCACGTTTTGAACCTAAGGGATTTTCACGTGAATTTCCTTTAAGTTTGGGATGTGACAGAATGATAGCCAAACAAGGTCAAAATCTCTGAAGAACCCATCTTAAGATAGCTTAAATGCAATGACCAGAACCTTGATTACCACTAAGTATATTTTGTTATGTATTATATAAATAATTAATATGACATAGCTTATTTGTATAACATAGTAAGTTAATAACTAGAATATGGTAGATGATAATTGCGAAGAATGGATAATATATATATTAATATGTGTGTTGAGCTGAATTGGTTAGTATACCTAGAAGTCCTATATAGGTGATACATTGATTAATAATAAACATGATTAATTAATATTTAAATATTATTAATTAGTTCTTAATTATGATTAATAATTAAATAATCTAGTTTACTCACCTCATTGGTTGATAGATGTAGGAATCCTAAGGGTGAGATACACCGGATCAAAGGGCATATATGTAAATATAAGTAATGGTAAATTTGTAAATATCTTATAAAGTAAGGATATTGTTATAAATATAATATTATAATTTTGTCATTAGAGCCTTGTCAAAAGAAAATCATGTCTTTGATTGACACGTGTCATAGTAAGTGACATGTGTCCATCCCATTAGAAAGAAAGAGACATATGTCTCTTGCTTAGTAAGACCTAACCAAAGTTAATTAGTTTAATAACCTGAGATTAATCTAAGTTCTAATCCTATAATTAGTTTAAGAGTTACACTTAGTAAAATAATTAGTAGAATAAGTAACTTACTAATTCGGACATATATAAGTCCTAAACAAAGTTAGTTTTAGTTTAGCAAGCTTTTGGATTAAAAGCTATAGAAGAGGAGAAGAAGAAGAAGAAGAAGAGAAAAGTTGAGGTTGATTTAGCCGTAGCCTGGTTCTAGCAAGGAGAAGTTACTGTTCTTTTGGAGATTTTGCAGAAAAATAGGTAAGATATGTAACTTTTAATTATACCAGTTTTAGATTATAAATTCTTTGATTATAATCTATGAGATTTGAAGGCTTATTGGGTATAAATGATTTTGATAAAGAAAGGCAGCATATGAGAATGCATGTTTATGAATTGGAAAAGTTGAATTCTGGTTTTGAATTTAGAGATTGTTATTTGTAATACAATCTAAAAATAAATAAATAAATAAATAGAAATTATGCATGTTATTAGCAAGACTTAATTGATGATTTAATTAGTAAAAAGGTTCTTGAACAATGGGTTTTGATTGTGAATCAAAAAGGGTGAAAGGAATTGTAGCAACTTGAAGTTGCAGCAGTAAATTCAGTTGCTAGTTTGGCTAACCAAACTAGAGAGTTCGGTTAACCAAGAAAGATGCTCGGCTAGCCTTCGGTTAAATGAACCCACAGTATGTAGGAGCAAATATTAGTGTTTTATGTGTGGGTTTCAATGAGATAATTTGGGGGTTTAAAATGGGATATTTGGAAATCGTTTTGCCTTGGAATTGAAGATTTAAAATATGAATTTAACTTATTTTAAAAAGTAGTTGAAATAAATAAAGAAAATGGTTTTGGAATGTTACTCAGGCATTGCCTTCAGTTAGCTCTGGAAACCTCGAGCATGTTGATTATTAGCATTCAGTTAATCAACGGTGTGTTTGGTTCATCAAAGGTGAGGTTTGGTTAGTTGAGGTGATCACCGAGGAACTGAATAAAGGGATTTTGGTTTTAGAATACCATGTTATATGCTTTGTGTCTGTAATTGGATATTGAGACAGTGTCTTGTATTAGTGATTTGGTAGTGTGTGTTGAACAGTTACATATGTATATACTCACCCCCATACATGTTAATATACAAATTAATATATTATGTAGTCACACAGAACGAATGCAGTAACTTAGTACCTCTAACAGTAATATCAATTAGGCATTAATATGCATGTTAGCTCTATTGCTATAAATAGTATTCCACACACTCATTCTCAAAGATGATTACTCGTCAACACATAATATTGTGGTAGATTGTAAGAGTAAATGCATGGTAATGATAGTTTTCCTGTGGATCATATAATCTACATATGTACATATCATTTAATGGTAACAAATTGACATATAACATGTATATAGATGTTATGTATTTCAATGATGACTTTGTTTAATGGCGGGGAAAAGGCGCCTAGCCTAGGCTAGCCCAAGTGGGGTGAGGCCCTTACCTTGGTATCATCCAAGGGGTGATGGTTAGCGTCTCACATCAAAAATGATATCCATATGTTATGATATTCATGTGTTTTGGACATCGATGATATACTTATGAAGCAATGCTTGCAAGTGACGAGAGTGCCCATTTGATGTTATGGTGTCGAATTACCTAAGGCTAGCCATTAGGGAGGCCCTTACCCTGGTATCTCCCAATGAGGGTAATGGTGATGGTGTTTATCACCTAAGGCTAGCCATTAGGGAAGCCCTTACCCTAGTATCTCCCAGTGGGGGTGATGCTGATGCATCACCTACCTAATGGGGAGGCCCTTACCCTGGTATCTCCTAGTGGGGGTAATGGTGATGGTGTTTATTACCTAAGGCTATCCATTAGGGAGTCCCTTACCCTACTATCTCCCAGTGGGGATAATGGTTGTTTCAGTTAATTGATTTCCTTCACATGTTCTAATGCTTCACGTTCTTATATTTGTTATTAAACCGCAAGCCTTATTATCTTACATTGTTTTAAGACATGACTATTTATTTTGATGCCTCACCATGCCATAGTTGATTTCTTATTGGGACAAAAACCTCATTAAGTTATTCTGTATATACATGTATCTCGGTGCATGTATATACAGTGTTTTGCAGGTAATTAATGAAAAATTGATCATGAGAGTAGCGCAAAGGAAGCATGCGTTGGGTAGCTAGGTCTTCCTAAAGGTTTAGATCCAATGATGATGTACTTGTATTAATTTTATTTAGATTTAAACTATAGAACAACAGTGTAACATTATAAGTTTTAATGCATATTATTGTATAATGGTTGTAACAAATTATGATGTGCATTTGATGTCCATCTTCCTTGTAAAGATGATGGTCATTCTTCGAATCCCATACCAGATTTATTGGGTGTGGAATTCAGGGTGCGGCATTAAACCTTCGCACAATTGTTTTATTAAGAGTATTCTTCTCAATTATACCTGTAAAAAATTGATAGATAAAAGAGAGACAAAGGATGTCTCAAAAAATATACAAATGATGCACACTACAAGGCAAGGGAATCTTAGTATTATGTTGAGGGACAAGAATAGAAAGCTAATACGTGTCCAACAGTATATAAACTCCTTTTTAGTCCTTTACCAAAGTGCAAAACTTAATATCCTCAAAAGGGGATCAAAAACCCTTTTTCCAAGTGCATCTTCTACTACTTATATAAAAAATATCTCAAAATATCAGTTGTATACTAGGATAGATGCTGATATAACTCACGTCCAGAGAGCTATTTCGAAATATCTACATACAGTATTCCCATCCATAGTTTACGCAGAGAAGTAATCTCTAGTGTAAGTCACGTGCTAGCTCACTTAGTTAATTGACCCTCCAATGTAGTGGGTTGCCTTGGGATTCAAGAATCGATAAGTCACTGCCATGTTTAATATGCATTGACATGTAATCAAGGCAACGTATCCATCCTTATCCCTCCATTTTTGAGAAATCAATTTTCCCTTATAGTCACCAAGGTTTTTACAATATGTATCATGAATTTCCTCGGGGATTGAATAACTCATGCAGGAATCCTTTTACAAAGATAAAGAAATTTCTCGAGGTTTATGATATACAATGCTACAAAATACTTTTCTCATTCGAGGGAACCTTCTTGATATTTCAATACATCTTCCATCGAGGGAAATAAGGTAGTTATAACTTACACAAGGGACAAATATAGTCGAATTACCTAAACAAAGAACTCTCAGATCCAAGACATCATAGGCAATCTTGTTTCACAGACGTTATCCTCGTGAGGGAAATTACCATAAAACCCTCAAGGTTTAAGCTATGCAACTAACCCAAGTGACCTCGAGCAAGACTTAGTAGAATTAGGTATGATGTGTTTTCCTCAGAGATTCTTTTAAATAGAATGTAGTGTAAAACTGGGTCCCACAAGGTCAATATGAAAGTAATATCCATCGAGGTAATGTGCTTATTATTCTCAAAGGTTTATCTCGCAGGACAACCTTCGAAGTTGAAGTCTTTCCATCAAGTCCTTTAAGAGGATAAACCTGTAACCATGTCCTTTAAGGGGTCGATCCTGTAACCGTGTCCTTTGAGGGGGATGAGTCCACTAAGGAATTGACCTTCTCTAGGTGGTTAGCCTGACGAAATGGTTGTTTGGCCCTTTTGAAAGGGATTAGTTCAAGGACACAAAGGGTGAAGTGGTGGCTTCTTAGAGATTCAATCTCCCAGTTGTCCTTGGAAGATTGTAGGTGGGATTTTGGTGAACACTATCCACGTATATTTTGAAGATGCTCCTATGTCCTCTCACGTGTCTCTGGATGGTGGTAACTAGATCCAACTTGGGCCTAAACCGCTATGATATGTCCTTTCCTAAGACGTTTGTTTGAACCGAGTGTAGGGAAGTGGGTCAAGAAGGCATAGAAGGTAGGTTGCAACTACGAGCCGACTATAAGACATGCTCAAGTTCGGGTCGATGCCATCTCAAGAGTTAACTCTCACAATCCCCAACTCACAATCTCTCTCTTGATAAAAATCTCTACAAAGATTTTCTAAGAATGGATATTCTCATATGTTGTTGCCTCTCTCTCTCTCTCTCTCTCTCTCTCTCACTCTCTCTCTCAAATCTCTTCTTCTAGCCTTTTTTCTCTATCACTTTCTTTGTCTATCTTTTTCCTAAGCCTCCTAGGATTTATATAGGTGAATGAGAATCTATGGGATGATGACAAGTGTCACAATTTCTCTCATCTGTTACTAAAATCCACATTAAAGTCCTCTTATCAGTAAGGTAATAGTCAATTAACAAAATATGGCCAAGTAATATGTAATAGCCCAACCAAAATATAGGATTAATCTGCAATTAATAAAAGTATAGGTGCTAGGGTGTAATTAATGTAGGGATTTATTTGTTATTAATTAAAAATATAGGGGTTAATTTAAAATTAGTAAATTAGTTACATGTTTGATTTTGGCTGTTTGTGATTGGTGGGTTGCATTATAGGAAACTAAAGTGCTTCACACACAATCATAACTCTTTAAGTTATAATGTTTGGTTAGGATCTTGTAGGAACTTTTAAACTTAATCTAAGGGTTGGTATTTAATCATAACTTAAGTAGGACTCCAATTAAATAAGATAATTGAATATTAATCCTAGACTAACTAGAAACCATATTAGTTAATAATTAAAGTCTACTATAACTAGGATTAATGGGAGTTATAATTTAATTCGGATTAAGATGGATAAAACCAATAATTAAATTCATCTAGAACTAGGACACTTTAATCTTAAGGTTAGAACTTATCTGAAGGTAGATAATTAATCCTAAATCAAAACCAACTTAGACTCTTAAGCTAATACAAAATTTAAAACTAAAATCTAAATAAGAACACTAGGGGGAAGTGTGAATCATTATTCAAGAGAGAGAGAGAGAGAGAGTGTGTGTGTGTGGAAGATTGCTGGAGTTTGGAGAAGAAGGATTTCAGAACTAAGGTGAAGAAGATGAAGATCCAACAAGCAAGCCAAGGTAAGTAATTCAATTACTCTTTATTTTTGATTTGGATAGGTGAGA
Source organism: Pachysandra terminalis (assembly GCA_031762675.1). Taxonomy (NCBI): domain Eukaryota; kingdom Viridiplantae; phylum Streptophyta; class Magnoliopsida; order Buxales; family Buxaceae; genus Pachysandra; species Pachysandra terminalis. The sequence goes on along the minus strand of JAUPMG010018307.1, from coordinate 8,767 downwards.
TGCCATATTCATTGAATATGACATAGCACGCTAATTCAAATTGAAGAACATGATAAGTTTTAAATCAAACTTAAAGTTATTAGCATAATCATCCTAACAAAGGTAAGTTGATTTATTGTGAAATGTTTTGATTTGGTTTTGATCGAAATTGTATTTTAATATGAGTGTTAGAAGAATGTTTGGGTTAAAATGGACTTAAAATTCGAAAATCGTGAAGTTTTCTTTTTTCTGGACGAACCTGTAGGCTACTGGTGTGCCGGTTAGCCTACCGATGAACCCAGGCGGCATTCGACAGGCTACCGGTGTACCGGATACCCAAGGTTGGTGTGGCAGCACTGGTTAGGCTGTCGGTAGGCCACCGGTGTACCGGTTAGTCTATCGGGGCCTCAGTGTGCCCACAGAGGGGCCATTACCTAGGCTGTCGGTGGCCAACCGGCGTACCGGTTAGGCTACCGGTAAGCCTTAGTGACCTTGTGTGTTTGGTTATGACCCTCAACCTAGGCTGCCGGTGGCTACCGGTGTGCTGGTTAGCTTACCGGTGAGCCATGGGTTGGTCTGGTCTATTTATATTTATGAGCTTAATGATTTTATTGTTATGATATGGCTTTTAATTGAATTTTATTGAACTTATGATGTGATTGATGGTCTGATAACATGATTTATTGGCTGATATGATTGATTGATAAATTTTTATTCATGAGTTGACATGATTTGAATGCCATGAAATTTATACATGATCCATGCACTTATATTAATTTATTTCACCATTGTACACTTATTGTATGCTTAGTTAATGTGCACCTACACTACACTTGCATAGCATATGCCTATTTTGCATTATTGACCTTTTATGGGTCTAATGCCTTAACTATACCCCATAAATCCATGTGTTGGATATTATATACATAATGAGTGTTATCATGATATGATATTGGTGAGGAAGTCCTGGGTGGACTATTGATATTTTTATAAGTGTTGAGGGACTGATCATCCCAATAGACCAATCTATTTCATGGTGAGAGATATGTTATGGGTGACATTCCCAATATACCAATTAATTGCGCGAAATTCTGTTAGTAGATCGTCTAATGTATGGTTCACAGAGGTTAATCTGGGTGGTTCCTTGGGATTTGTCCCTATTATCGAAAATAATTGAGACGATTGTGAAATCTAGGTCGAAGCTCCTAGAAACTATGATGTGCACATAGAATAGTCTACTAGTCCAACCAAATATTGGGGGATTTGTTCTGGGTGAGACATCTTGACTATTACGATTAAGATAGGATATGGAACATAAGCTAATCGAATGTCAAACAGCATGCATACTTGCATATCATATTTTTGTACATGAATCACATGTGGTGATTATAATTACTGTTGCATGAGCATGCATTGCATACATTAATAATCTGACTTGCATCACATTGCATTCACTTTACATACACATTGCATATTTATCATATTATTGTTGTTTAGTCTATAGATTATCATTGGAGAGTGGCTTTGACCCTATTCCAATCTTAAATACGGTTTAATTGTTTTATTTACCGAGCTAAGTGTAGCTGACGCCTTTGAGCATAACAATTTCAGAATATTTAGTTAGTGGACAACAGGACCATGGTGATCAAGGTGGAAATCAAGAAGATGATGAAGACCTTAATATTTATTAGACTATTGTTTGATGATTTTTAGTAGAATATGTAATAGGGTTATTTATTCAGATTTATGTAATTGATTATTAGATAGATTAGTTAATAGGGATTTGATTTGAAACATGAGAATAGGATATTTTATTTGTTTTCTGCAGTGATTTTCTTTAGCTGTTTTGAATGTAATAGCCTTATTTATTTTGATTATTTTTAGTAAAGTAATTTCCTTTAAGTTCTATTAAATTTCTGTGGTTTGGCTCTTATATTGATTACCACTCCCAATGTAAATTGGGGTGAGAGTCATATTTCAAACTTAAGGGGCTCAACGTGAATTTCCTTAAATTTGGGATGTGACATAATAACAATCGTAATGGTCAATAATTAATTTACGTCTCTCTATTGGAAAACTCATTGGATAGCACTTTGTTATGGTTTGAAGTCGTCAAACCATAGGTCAACATGCCAGGGTTCGGCCTGGTCACTGGTGACACTCATGCCCATGGCCACTACTCCTTAACGATAGCAGAGACCCCCTGACGGACTCTCACCCTGGACAGAGATCTCTCCAACGAACATATGAAAATCTCATATATTCAAGTAATTAGTCAATTAGCAATTATTCATAAGTTAGGCATGTCGTGCCTAGTCAAGACTCTCAGTTTGTATATCTCATGCAATGCCAGAGAAAACTAGTGTTCTGATACCTTTGGGAGTGTCAATAAACGTAAAAAGGATTCCGAAGGACCAATAATACCCCGAGGAAAACCCTTTCGAGGTTCCTAGCCCTTTACGGCTAGGCATCCACCCTTGCTGGGGTGGGTGTCAGGGTTCCCAGGTGCCAGCCGAGTTAGTCGAGCACCCCGGTAACCCTAGGCACATAACCTTTTGGCTACTGGGATTTTCTTCGAGCACGATTTGAGCTCGACAAAATGCCTGTAAAACTCAATGTCTTCCACATTAAGTCTTTCTGGACAAAGTGTTCATCTGAGTTCCATCTACGGTGTTTGCTGGAGAATATGGGAGAGTCAAATATACCATGCAAGGTCTTAACTTGTCAACTGGGGATGCTCAATAAACATAATATGGAAGAATTCTCAAAGATACAATTTTCTCAAATCTTGATTGTATGCCAACTTGGCAATCCAATGGGTAATGACATAATGCAGGGCCTGCCACATCATCTCATTATGTTGCATGGCATTTTTGCTCAAAATGACTGTCAACAAAGTTGGAGCTGCTTGAAAGGATATTGTCATAGAATATGTGGTTGTCGGTCTAAATAATCATCCCTTTTATAAATCCAGCACCATACACAAATTATTGATCATCTTTAGGTGTCACTGCCTGAAAGTCTAGCACCATGAATATGTGGTTGCTATCTCGAGGATCGTCACCCTCCAAGATCAGAAGCCATAGAAAAATTCTTTGTCATCCTCATTGGTGTAACATCGTCGAAAAGTATGTTATCATAGAGAATGTGGTTGTCTACCCAAAGGGTCATCACCCTTCCAGATCGGATGCCATACACAAATCACAAATTTTTGGAAGGCTTTCCGAGCATCTAATTGTCATCGAAAATGTGGTTGTTTGTCCGAAGGGCTATTACCCTTTCAGATTAGACGCCATAAATAGATTCTTGACTAGCTTTGCCATATAAAATGTGGCTATTAGTACGGGGCTCATTGCCCTTTTGGACTTGATGTCATACAAAAATTCTCAACACTCATTCTCTTTGTGCCGACGAACTCTCATTTTGTCCCCCATGATTTCATTATAAGTGTGACGGGCTTAATATGGCTTCCGTTGAGACTTACATTTTTTACTTGGCTTCCTCATGCGATAGGTGCTTCGCAAAATCTCACAATTGTGGCCTTCCTCAATCATACATATGGGCTTGGTCCACTCTTGCAATAGTGATGAGTTCGATCCTTCTTGAATATTCTTTTGTCGAATCTCACAGTGTATTACATTCATCACCTTGTCAGTGACGTTTCTCGTAATCTCTTAATATTAAAGCACATCAACTCATCGGACGACGTTTGTTGAAATCTCGCAATACTTGATGACCCAAATTTTCGTGGCACCATCAGAATCTCTTTGCTTCTCATATATTATGCGGTAAAGGTGGGGTTGGTCGAGGATCATCAGGCTCATGACGAGGTGGTTGGGTGGCGTTCTTCCAATGAGCGCCTGGTGCTTGATTTGAGCCCATAACTGATTGATGCAATAATTCAACTAGAAGTTATAAGTGATGATGAGATGCTTGGCAGGTTGGCTAGCGGTAGCTTCTTCATTATACTTAGCTTATGGAAATTGATTTTCATGTAGACAAGGATGCATAAACTGCTTGCTGGGACACTCATCATGACAAGATTAACCTGGTAGATGTAGTTGCAACTTCTCTGATTATTTCATACAGACCCCTAGAATGATGAATGGACTATTGAATCATAGATGACTTCATGCCTCCTCGTCATGTTCTGTCTTGCTTTCTCACTGTGATGCTAATTTCTGCCATGCAATGTGATCTTCGCTGAGTCTCATAATAAGGAAGAGACTCTCCTTATGGGATGACCTTCATCGAAATCTCGTAGTTATGACAAGCTATGACATGCTAGATGACCTTCGTTGAATCTCATACAATTGACGAGCTTCGACATACAAGATGATCTTCATCATATCTCCATTGATGATGAGATCATCTTTTTGGCATGACTACTTTCCAACATCCTTGACGACAACAGGTGGTGGAGGATCTTGGCGGGCAACAATGATATTTTCAGAGCTTCAGAAACACGGTTGTTCAGCTTGTGAAAGGTTCTGTCTGACTGTCTGTTTGGTTGGCGCATGCTGAAAGTGCCACAAGCTTAAGATGATGTCTTAGAGGGGGTGATTAGGAATATCTAAAATTCTTTTTAACTTTTATGATTATTTGTCCTTTGTATGCTTTGTTGATTTGTAATACTAATTTAAACTAACAAACAAGCATAGTAAATTGTAGGTCAAGAATATAACTATTTTAGCATGTTTATCTCTAAGATACAATTATTAATTGAAAACATAAGAGATGGCCTACATCCACTCCCATAAGCAACAACCCTTTGGTCTCCGGATTTCACTAAGTTAGATTTTCAATGGCTTCACCTCCAACCTTTACATATGTAGGTTTTATACATTGGTTCACCTAACAAGCAATCAAATTTGTACTTAGGATGATTGAGAAACCTTCCTATGATTTTGTTAAGGTGGTTCAATCACTAAGTCCTACAGATACCACACATAAGATTTGACAATAAAAACAAATGGAACACTTGTCTCTTGGATGAATTATTTGACTATGTGGTGTTCCTTGTGCTTGTACTTGCCTTCAAGCTTTGGTCTCCTTAGAACTTTCTCCTTGGTGTTGATGATATGCCAATATTGTTCAAAACCAAGGTCTAGGGTGGTCCTACCAATAAGAAGTATTTGAGTGTGTATGTGCGCGTATCCAAATCCTAGAGGTATGGGGGTTTACACGTCATATTCCATTAGTGAGCTTTGAATGCTCAGTGATCTTCCTATGAAGCTTGGATTAGTGGGAGAAGTAATTTTGGGATCCTAGAAAGTGTGATTAATTTAAATCTAAAGTCTCCCAAAAATCCCTCATCAAATTAGCCTTGAAATGATTTCTTTTTATAAAGAAATTTGCCAATGTCTAGTCCTTCGGTTAACTGAAGAGCCCCAACGGCTATATTGACCAAGCAAACGGCTCTATATTTAAAATGAAAATATCTATAATATGTTGTTCGGTTAACTGAGGCGATGCTTCGGTTAACTAAGGCAATGCTTCAGTTAACCGAGAGCTACACAAAAGCGCGAGAAAGACGTCTTACTTTTTTTGTGACCGAAGCACCTTCGGTTAGCCAAAGGTTTAACCGAAGGCTTGTTCGGTTAATCGGAGGTGTACTTCGGTCAGCCTTGAAGGCACCCATATGCCCAGGGTCATAGGTTAACCGAGCACCAACCGAGGTCAGTCTTTGGTTAATCGAAGACACTACTAAATCCATATATATGTGTGTGTGTGTGTGGATTCAAGGGCATTTAAAATACAATAATTTTACCTATTAAATAATTTGTTTTAATTGTTAGCCCAATGATGTGAATATTGATGCTTGCCTTCCATATCTTGTGCTTCTTGTCTTGATCTTACTATGGAACTAGTAGCTGCTTCAACATGGACTTGTCATGAAATTGACAAACAAAGGGAGAGACATATTTTACCATGGAACTAACACATGTGATTGCAACTTGACTGTCACCTCGTGTTTGGCTGCTAGAGCATTTGGTGGTTGTGGCTTGCTATGAGCAACATTGGAGCTAGAACTAGCACAGCATTGTTTAGGTCCGTTCACCATCTTCAAAAGAAATAGCTTTGAATTTCTCGTAGTAACAAGATAGATTATGATGTGTAGATTTTCTTTTTCCCTCAAGAATCTCATCTAGAATGATGTAACTCCTCATTGAAGTCGTCATATAACGGAGGTAGGATTTTGATGAACATTATCCACCTATTCCGAAGATTCTCATGTCTCCTCCCATGTGCTTATAGATCGGGTTAGTTAGATATGAATTGTGCCTAAACTGCTATGATAAGGCCATTCCCAAGACATTTGTACAAATCGAGTAAGGGGAAGTGAGCCCAGAAGACGTAGAAGATAGGCTGCGCCTACAACCCGATGACAAGAGATGCTCAAGTTCAGACCGGTGTGTAGTGATCCAAATTTTTAATTATATTTTGTTTATCTAATTATCTATATTAATTATGATTTTTTTTTTTGAAATGGTAAGTAATTTATTGAAATATCAAAAGGTATACATTAAGTTACACAAGGACTTGGGCACCTCATCTAAGGAGTGACAATAAGCAGCTAGGAAATCAGTTGCACTGTTCAATTCCTGTTTAACATGTATGATTGTGCACTCTTGGAATCTACTAGTTAATAACTTAATTGTAATGACCTAAATTCCTTAATTTAGTTTTTTCCTAATTATTCAATATATTTCTGATAATTTAATTTGCAAGAGGTATTATGGTTTATGAATTAAATGAAAGCCAAGGGTGATAGTGTAATTAAACTTTATATCTAGGGGCCTTAGTATAATTATGAGACTTCTAGGGGATAAGTTGTAAGGTGATTTTTATCCCAACAATTCAAACGCACAGTTCGTCCGTTGAATTGGTCTCGTGTTCGTGGCTAATCGTGGAGGAGAGAGGGGGAGAGAAGTGGGGAGCTAACTCCCTATATCTCTAACCTCTCCATCTTTGGAACACAAACTTGTGTTTGTGAGTTGAGAAGAAGAATCTGAAAGAGAGAAACTGAGAGTGAGAAGAAGAAATCTAAATCTGGTATTGTTGCAGTGAAGAAGAAGAGAGGAAGGAAAAGAGGAGAAGTAGGTGAGTAAAGAGAATTTTTATTCGTTAGCTTCTACTCATATTCGAATCCAATTAAGTAGCTTATCTGGTTTGAATCCTTGTCGTTATTGATGATGCAGTGTGTTGGTTTTTGTGATTGAAATATAACTGCTGGGTTTTCATGATCGAACTTTGTATTTTCTAGAAACAACGATTTAATCTATTAGAATTTGTATCCCTCATTTGTTAGTTAATGATGATCTAATTTACTTGTTTAGATTTGATTGAATCACGAGATTATATTGAATTTCTGTGAGAAGCATTGGTGATCGGAAAAACCCAGAAAAATAGAACATTTGGCTTCGTCGGCAGGTGGTCCGTCCGCCGACCAACCTGTCGACAGAGACTTAAAAGGAACATAGGAATTCGTCGGTAGGTCGTCGGTCCGCCGACGGGAACTTAAGGAATTGATGCATTTCGTCAGTAGGTATTCGGTCCACCGACCAGACTTAGAAGTACACAATGGATTTCGTCGGCAGGTGGTCGGTCCACCGATCAACCCGCCAACAGAACTTTTCAGTGAGGAGCCTGTCTGCCGACCAAACCGCCAGCAGTGACTTAGATTGATTTAATGGGCTTCGTCGGCAAGTGTTCGGTCCACCGACCAACCCACCGACAGAGACATATTTTTGGGACAAGGTGAGGGTTTGGATGTCAGTTGGTTCAGGCTTAATAGTGCTTCGTGTTGGGATCAAGTGAGGTCTAGGTTAGCGTACCCAAGATGACTAAAACGTACTTGTTGCCCTTAGCATGTGCTAACCAATTCGACACACTTCTCAATTGGTCTCCACTTAGGGAAAGAGATGATGAACCCTAATTATGTTTAAAATGTGTCTTACATCATAGGGATGTGTAGGATGGGTCCAAGTGGATTATTCACGTGTATGGGCACGTGAATAGCTTCTAAGGAAATCTATCATCCATATCTCATAGGGGAGTGCATTCATACTATGTTCATATGAGATGTTAAGTGTGCCCGGTAGGTGGGAAATAAGAGGTTGCCTAGTCTTGTAGGTTGAAAGGCCTACGAAATGAGTTATGGATCATAGTTGATTCATAAGATCGCCTGGACCTTGAGTATCGTACACTCATGAAATTAGAACATGGTGGCCTTCGTACCGTAGGTTAGAGCCCCGAACGAAGAGAAGGGCTACCAGATGTTCCTGGTGATTTCGGTCCTGAATCTGTGTTTCCTATTGAAGTTGCAATGAGGGACACTTAATATAGCATGTAAACATAGGCATAACTCCACATTACATTGCATTTATTGTTTGAGCATACATTAGTTCATCTGTTTGTTCATTCTCGTATCATATTCATATCATAGCATGTGTTACTTATTCTTGTTGTTATTTGCTGTTTTATCACCAGATTTTAGTAATATATGATGATGTGGATGGTGACTGGATCATGCTTATTGAGTATTCCAAACTCATACAACCTTTATGTTGCAGGTCGATTTTGAGTTGACCTGAAATCAAGGGCGTATACAGCATCGCATTGTTTTATTTATTATTACAGTTGTAATAAATTTAGTCGAGATTATAGTATTCGAAAATTCAACAGATGAGTCAAACGGCTTCAGCAGAGCCTTACAAAAAATTCAGAATACTATAATCTCGACTAAATTTATTACAACTGTAATAATAAATAAAACAATGCGATG
>JAUPMG010018306.1:0-29258 GCA_031762675.1 Pachysandra terminalis | reverse complement strand
TAACCCAAGTCAAGAGGCAAATGGTTTGCCTCTCCAACCAAACAACCAAACCCTTCTCTCTCTTGGACACTTGTCACCCACCCACTCACTCACCTATTTGAGATTTAATCTCAACCCTTCTTTCCTAACTACCCTATATATTTACCTAATTGCCATTAGCACAAAATTTAAATAACTACACTAGCATGTAACGCACTAGGACCCTAAAATTTTATGGAATGCATCACATGGTCCAATTTTTATCTAATGCCACATCAAATTGGCAAACAGGCTAATGATAGAGTATAAAGTAAGACTAAATTCTTAATTTGCAATTCGGGCCGTTACAATAGCTCTTCGAGTTTATTAAATCTTTGAATTCTTGATTCCTGTAATGACAATGAGCCCAATAGTAATATGCCATTGTATGATCAATTATAAATTATGTATCTCATTCGAAAGACTTAGAAAGAATATACCTTCGAATTGTCATATTCCGAGCGCTCACATACGTGAGAGAATCACCTCGAAATAATGTATATTCTAAGGATCTACCCAAGATGGACTTTAGATATTCGAGCGCTCACAAAAGTGAGAGAATCAACTCGAAATCATATATATTCTAAGGATCCACACAAGATGGTCCTTAGAATTCGAGCGCTCACATACGTGAGAGAATCACCTCGAAATAATATATATTCTAAGGATCTACACAAGATGGACCTTAGATTTTAGAAGGCTCACATATGTAAGAGAATCAACTCGAAATCATATATATTCTAAGAATTTATACAAGATGGACCTTACATTTTCGAGCGCTCACATACGTGAGAGCATCAACTCGAAATTATAAATATCTTGAGGATCTACAAAAGATAGACCTCAGATTTTCAAACAATCACATAAGTAGATTGAAATATTTATCCAAGGCAAACCTTCGAACAAAATTTTTTTGATGAAAAATCTTCGAAGTAATCCATTAACAATCTAAGGAAAATCTTAGACCAATATTCTTCGAAAGATAACCTTCGAAATAAAATATATACATTCTGAAATTCTACATAAGATGGATTTCAGATTAATATTTTAAGAATCTACATAAACATAGATCTTGGATTAACCCTTTCGAATGCCTAGTTATATTGGGAGGATTTATTCGAAACATTGGAAATTGTCTCCTATTTGATAATGTGTTTACAATATAGTTATACGATTACATTCCAAACGCAGGAGGCTATTGATGATGAGCCAATTTGAAAATTGATTCCCTCAAATCATAGCATGACATCTGGTAAAGATAATTATGTAAATATACATTCTAAAGAGCGTATATTTGAAAATCTGAATAACTTCTCGAAAAGGTCATTCTTAATAGGAAGATATTTCTAGAAATAGTATATCTCAAAAATGTCTATTTCGAGATATCCACAAGATAGGTTAGCCACCTTGAGAGGGCAAATTCATCATCGATAGGTTAGCCACCTCGAGAGGGCCAATTTGCCATCTATAGGTTAGTCACTTCGAGAGGGACAATTCGTCATCACAAGTTAAATCTCAAATGAAGTTATTAACATACACTTGTATTTTGAAATAGTTTTAGTTAGGCATTTCGAAATGACCAACTTATTTTTCCAAAATCATATTTTTATCTTTCAGGATAATCATATGAATAGTTCGAAATCAACTTTCGAAGTAATTACTCAAAATGATCATTATGAAAACATAATGTTATGAATTATACGGGAACATTCCCAAATATTTATTACTCCTTGAAATTAGTGAATTCGAAGTTATTCATTTAAAAAATAGGGGAAATAAATCTTAGACTTTCAGGAATGGAGGGCCAGAGAGATAAGTCCTGTCAAAATCCTCGAAGATCTTGAAGCATTTAAGGACTTGAATCAATACAGAATAGTAACATATCATTAACTTTATAACCTTATACTCTTTACTAATTCCAACGTTGTGAAAGTATTTATTGAAATGTTGTGTATTAAATTAGACGTTTTGGATATTGAATATTCAAATCAAAACGCATGTTCAATAAAACGTTTTCAATTGCTCATGAAACGTTGCAAACGGTTAAGTAACGAATCTAAGGCTATAAAAGGGCAACGATACATTAGAAAGAGGGGTTGATTTATCAGATTCCTTGGCATTGAACAATCTCTGAGAACTTGCAGAGCTTTGTCTTGGGAATTCTCTTTTCTGAAGTTACGTTCTGTGTTGTATTTTTGAACATTCCTGACTGATCTCATCATTTCCCTCTTTGCTATCATCTTCCAAAATGAAACCTTTCACTGGAACAATCTTTCTTTGATTTAGGCCAGTAAAAGCAAGTATTCGAATCCACTGATTGTGCAAACCAATTTGGTTAATTGACATTTTGGGTCATTTACCGATTTATACATCACCAGTACTTATTGCAGCTTATAGGTTATATAAGCACTTTTTAAAATTAAATGTGTTTGGTAGCGCATATATGTAAGTGCTTACCCATAAGCAGTAGAGGAAGGCTACCCATAAGGAGAAGCTGCTCCCAAGCTCTTATGCGTTAAGCTATTTCACAATTTTAGTAATATTTTTAAAATATCTATTTTACCCCTAAACTTCTATAAGCACTTAAATAAATATTATTTCTAAACTTTAATAATATTTTTATAATACCTATTTTACCCCTAAACTTACATAAGCACTTAAATAAATGTATTTATCAAACGCTATTTTCTTCAAATAAGCAATTTACTGTTGCTTTGGATAAATGCTCCCATTGAGAAACTTATCGAATGAGTGCTTATCCAAAAGCACAAGCCGGACCAAACGCAACCTAAGAGATTAAACAGCCTTTTTATTAGATGGGTGGATTTGGATTGGGCTTAAGATTGTTAATACCCTAAATTAACTCGATCCGAACCCGACCCATTATTCAATCACGTTGGGGTCCATGAAAATATATGGATATCTAAGCACATACGTAGTTGCAGCTGCTCTTTCCAATGAGAGAGCACTATGTGCTGGTATCTATCTGATTATACTAATTCTGGACCTACCAACCAAACCTATCTACCTCTGTTATCCTATCCTACATATTTTATTAACGAAGCTTTTTTGTTGCATGTACAATTGATTCTTCGTTTTGTCTCTCTGTCTCTCTCTCTCGATTGAACAATAAATAACAGAAACTCATGGATCCATATGTACAGATATAGACGCGTAATAAACATATGATCTCTAATCAAGACTCATGGAGACTGTTAAGTGGACGTATGTCTCTTACACGCATTGCTCAAGGACCTACAACCACACTAAGATATCTCAATTATTGTAGAAAAGGGTTCCTTCACCCCCCCTCAAAAAAAAAAAAAATAGAAAAGATAAAATAAAAAATTTATGCCTTGTTGCCATTTTACGTAAAAGAAAAAATATTTTCGAAGATCGAACGAGATGGCTGAAGCATCAGTTATAGCAAATATCAAATTTTTTTTTAAGATCTTTATGTACAAAGAAGAACATTAGGGATTGGGATTTTCTGTTATGAAGATCTCTGTTATGCTCTTGTTATGTGCACAGGAGCATAACATGTGTCCCGGGAGGCCTGCCTTCATAACTGGTGACCTACCATTCTAGAAACCTAAGAAAAAGGGTGAACCCTATGGGCCCACCACATTAATCGGTTTAGTAGGTCACCAGTTTGTTTGGTGGGCCCCCGGGACACGAGTTATGCTCCTGTGCACATAACATGAGCATAATCGGGATCTTCATAACAGAAGATCCCGTCTCTAACAATAGATGCTTAAAAAAGGGCATTAGACTTGGCAGATTAGCCACTTTGTCATGTGGCAAATGTTTCATGATATATAAGATGAGTTTATCAAGAAGTATACATGGACAAGTGGATTTCACCAAATAAGCTCCCATGTGTGAGATGTGTGTCTTACCAGATTTCTTAAGTCTGGAGTGTTTCACCAAATAATCCAGGCCCATATGATCTTGCATCGGTTTTTAGTTGTTAGTATCTAAGTCACACAATCCGTGTGATATGGGTGACGTTCTAGAATCCGCATTCTGAGTGCGGGAACATCTCTAATCCGCAGATTTGACTTTTCAAATCCATTGATTAGAGTAAAAGTGTAAAAGTGAGTGGGTTTTTCTTTAATTTTTTGGAGGTTTTATGAAAATACAAAAATAAATGAGTTTTATAGTGAAAAAAAGGTTAAATTGGATTGATTAAAGGATAAATTGAAATAACTTTTGTATTATGCGTTGTCTTTTGTACATGTGGTTACGAATAAGAATGGAAATTAAAATGTATTCTTACGCTCTGTAAAGCGCTTTAGACCATAAATTATTTTCAAGCTCTGCTAGCATTCATCCTATCCTTCGGGTTTAGGAAAGCCAAAATTTCAGGAGATGTGACCATAATAAATATTAAAAGATAGATTAGATAGTGGGATAAGCATGTTGGTGGTTGTTAATTACTACTTACGATTTTCCAAAACCTTGAAAGAAATATCCTATCAAATTTGTCTTAGAATAGATTAATGAAAATTCTTGGAGCCAGTCAAATGCTGGAACCCAAGTCTTGACACTGATAACTACTCGATCGTGTAATGAAATAATATATTTTTTTTTTTGGTCTTAACCACGCGGTGTCCCCACACATACTTAGGTGTGGGACTAATCTACGTTCAGGGCGGAAGCATTAAAGGTAAACCCCTGACCACGAGTGTTTCTAGTGAGATTCGATCTCCAAACTTACCTTCGGAGACGCCCACTAGAGCCCAGCTTGCTACCAACTGAACCACACATCGGTGGTTGATACTGAAATAATCTTTAATTACAGCAAGTAATGTTCCTTGTTTTTATTCAACTTTTTTATAAACATTAATCGTATCTTATAGCTGCATGGATCCTTCTTCTGATAACAAAGTGATATATATATACTTTAGAAAATCATTATTGGAAGTATTACAAATCTAAAATAAAAAAGTGTCGGTTAAGAAGCTACAAATATTTTGCTTCATAAAAATTGTTGTTAGTATTATTGAAATTTTATGGTAGAAAATACAACATAAATATAATTATAATAAATTTTATTATAAATATTTTTCTTCATAAAAATTGTTATTAAAAGATTAATGGAAGAAAATACAAAATAACTATAATTACAAGATATTTAATAAACAAATAGAAAAAGCATCAATATAAGCCAAAATAGAGGTGGAGATTACAAAGATTGGCCATAATTATAGGAACTAACACTTTTTGCAGGTATGAACCCCTAGTTTTTTCTCAAACAAAATATACTAAAAAATTATTATAATTTTCATCCAGTCACCCAGTATCATGTCACACCCAATATCATATATGAATACGCTTAGCGTCTAAATCGACTTAGATACTTATATAATTTCTTAAGTCTATGAAAGACTTGTAAAATCCATTTTCCCATTTGTTGTTTAGTAATCAAGAAATAAAAACTCTCAAGAGGCCTTATCCTCCTTTTTTTTTTCTTTTTTTTTTTTTTTTCTCTTCAAACAAGTTGATCATGAAGACAATTTAGGTAGAATCTACAAAGATAGGACAATCTCCCTTAGTATTTAAACAACAATAAGAAGCCTTAGTCTTCAATCAACTAGTGATTTTAATAATTAAAGGAAGGTATATGTCACTTCTCTTTTGTCTAATCTTCCGGAATTAATTGATTCCGGTCATGAATGGAAAATGGGACCTGGCCTTCCTTTAGAAAATAGTCTCAAGGCTCTTAGCACATGTATTAGAGTGACTCCCTCTTTTAATCCAATTGAAACAAAAGGATAATTGGAGTACTTTATGTAAATATACATCCAAAAGCAATGTGAGGCCTCAGGTTCAAGTCCAAAATTGCCCAACTGTGCTGGGAAAAAGAATAGAAAAAACATCTGACTGACTCCTGATAACTAAAGAACAGTAGTAGAAGTTAAGGGCGTACAAAAGATGAAGAGAGGATGACATCATATGTGCTGAGAGAACTGAGCTTCTCTGTTATTTTTCCTTAGTTATATTTACATAGTGAGCAAACCTTTATAGAGAACCATAGAAGCCTCTAGATGAAGTTTGTTATAACTGTCTATAACAACTTGATGATGTGGCTCTTATCCTAACTAATAAGAGGTTCTAGAGAAAGGGAGTGATCCTGGTGATGTGGCTTAAATACCCCCTCAAATTGATGGGAAACTCGTGAACCATCAATTTGTCTCGTAAGCGATTGAATCGCTTGGATGATAATAGTTTGGTAAATATATCTGCAAGCTGATCAAGTGAGGAGACATGACGAATAGTAAGTTCTTTGGTGACCACTTTTTCCTGTATGAGATGGTAGTCGATCTCGATGTGCTTTGTGCGAGCATGAAATACAAGATTGGAGGCAAGCGAAATTGCTGAGATGTTGTCACACCAGATAGTAGGTGTGTTTGGAAGCTGAATATGGAGATCTTGTAACAACATTTTGACCCATATAATATCTGTAGCTGTGTGAGCGAGTGCACGGTATTCTGCCTCAGTAGAAGAGCGAGAGACAGTAGCTTATTTCGTCGCACACCAGGAAATAAGATTTTGGCATAGAAAGAGACTGAAGCTCGTGGTGGAGCGACGATCAGTGTGATCTCCGACCCAATCAGCATCCGAGTAAGGAAGGAGATCTAAATTTCCCTTTGTGAAAGTTAAGCCATAATGGAGAGTGCCTTTAACATAACGAAGGATTCGTTTTACGGCTGTGAAGTGCTTATTGAGCGGTTGATGCATGTATTGGCATACCCGATTGACTGAGTAGGACATGTCTGGCCTGGTGAGAGTAAGGTATTGAAGTGCTCCCATAATCTGCCGATAAAGATATGGATCAGAGAAGTCATCATCATCACCTGTAGCTGAAGAAAGCTTAAGAGAAGATGGACAGTTATAAGGCTTGAATTCAGACATCCCAGCACGAATGAGTAAATTAGAGGCATATTTTGACTGATTGAGAGAGAGGCCTTGATCTGTATGATGTGCTTCAACACCTAAGAAGTAGTGGAGCTGGTCAAGGTCCTTCATATGAAAGGATGAGCTCAGATCTTGTATGAGGGAGGTAATATACTGTAGACTACTCCCAGTTTCCAGAATTTCATCGACATAGACGAGTAAAATAGTAACCTGAGTAGACAACTTGTTAATAAACATGGAAGTGTCAGAATAACTGGATTGAAAACCACGCGAAGTGAGGAACTTGGATAGCATAGAGAACCAAGCCCGAGGTGCATGTTTCAGTCCGTATATTGCTTTCCGGAGTTTACAGACATGCTGAAGATGTTCTTTATCAAGGAAGCTTGTTGGTTGTGTCATATACACATCTTCATCTAGGAGACCATACAAAAAGGCGTTAGAGACGTCAAGCTGCTGAAGTGGCCAGTTATGGTGGAGTGCTAATGAGAGCACCACACGAATTGTGGGCTGCTTAACTACCGGACTAAAAGTCTCTGTAAAATCAAGCTCAGGTCTTGATGAAACCCTTTTGCAACCAAGTGGGTCTTATAGCGGGCAATAGAACCATCAGAATTATGTTTAATTCTAAATATCCATTTGCAGCCAATTATTGTGCGATTAGTGGAGGTGGAACAAGTGACCAAGTGCCTTGAGACATTAGAACATTAAATTGATATGACATAGCCTCTCTCCATTCAGAAATTTTTTGGGCCTCAATGAAACAAGTTGGCTCAAGAAGTGTAGGGTTGGTGGTGTGAGTGGAAAGACATAGAAGAACCGTATTTTTAAATGTACCAACCTGAGAAAGAGTGACCATAGGGTGAGTGGGACGACTAGGGGAAGGAGTAAGAGAGAAAGAGGTAGAGTATGATAGGGACAATGAGGTAGGGGAAGAACCAGGAGGTGTAGGAGTTGGTGAGGGAATTGTGGAAGGGTGAAATGGTGAGAAAGGAACAAGTGTAGGAGGGGAAGGCGGAAGAAAAATTGGATTGGGACGGTGAAGATAGGAGAAGTCAGAGGTGGGGATAGAGCGTATTGGAGCTGGTAAAGTGGACTGAGAAAGTGATGGTAAAGGTGTGTGGGACTGAGACGGGGAATGTAATTGAAAGGGAAATTGATCCTCATAAAATGTTACATGGCGTGAGATAAATACTTTGCTAGTAGTCATGTCTAAGCACCGATATCCTTTGGATCTAGAACAGTATCCCAGAAAACAACACCTACGAGAGCGAGGTCCAACTTGTTATTAGTGTAAAGCCGTAGCCAAGGATAGCAACAAGACCCGAAGACTCGAAGAATTGAAAATTTTGGGGGAGTATGAAACAACCTTTTGTAGGGTGTAAGATGATTATTATAGATATGAAATCTTGTCCCTATATACAACACACGCAAGTTGATCTTTCTTTTAGAGGTAATCGTGGTCTAAATCACTCTTCTTTCCGGTTAGGTAATGAGGGTTAGACGTCAAGGTCATGAGCTTAACCCCATCTTACCAACTCAAAACAAAAAGATATATTAATGTTAATTAAAGAATAATTTCCTGAATTAATAATGAGTTTTTTTTTTTTTAAGCCTTGGGGTATTTTACCCCAAGGGACACGTTGGTTTTCTAGGTGTGTCCTCCACCATGCATGCCTACATGTCCTACACGGATTGTTATCGGGTACATTTTAACCCCCCATCTGGACGTAAAAAAAATTTCCCCCCATTATTATAGGGAGATAGAAGGCGTTAATTGACTCCCTTTGTTGACCTGATCTTGAGGACAAGCATGACTTGAGGATTCCAAGCACGTTCAATACATTGACAAAGAGAAACATTTTTAAAATTATCAATCAATGTTTCGATCCCTTTATTAATTTATTTGTTTATGAAACCAACTTTCTTGCAATAAATAATAATTTAACTTTTGCGGGACCGACACTAATTGATATGATCATCTTTTAGTTAAATTTAATTAATTTACTCAAGACCTTGGTTTGTCTATTCTAGTCTTCACGCGTAACAGTAGTACAGCACTATATATAAGATGTATATATGTATGGTGTATGCAGTACATATGCATGCATGTATGTTGAACTTCAAATTGAAATTGAAATTTGAATCCATTAAATCTCTATAGAACTTTTATCTTTTCTCTTGATCTTGGTTTTATCCAATCACACCATTAACAAATCACAGTTAATTGGTGGTTAAGGTTCTTATGTAGAATTTTTGGTTGACCAAAGAGAAATGTAGTCAACTGTATAGGAGTCTATGATCCAAACCAAAGAATCAATTTTGAAAGCAATGTCATTTAAAATTCTAGAATAACAAAACAACAAGCTTGAGTAACTTCAATTCTGTAATATGTATTCAAATAGTATGCATTTTTCCTGCGTAATCCATGCTTTTTTTTCATGGAAATCCTGAATCTGGGCATATAAAGAGCACTGCCCACCATTCGAAAAGTCTTGTAATCCAATTTAGGGTTTAAGCAACAAAACCCAAGTAATTAACTGCCTATATATAATAATGTAGACATATACTACATTATTATTTTGTGTTCTTACTAGATAAAACATGGAATAAAAGACGAGGAATTAAACCGATTAAATTGATTATTAATTAAGGTATTTGGACCCTATGTCCAAGGGAAAGAATTGAGTTAGAATCAGAAGCAAATCGTCTATGGCCAACCCTGTGGCATTAATGTGGTGCCAACACATTAATGCCACAGCCCCCCAATGGAAGAAATTTAATGATATGATTCAAGTGCTTAATAATCACATATACATGGTTTATCTGAAAAAGAAAAAAAGAAAACCCATGGTTTTGCACTACTCAATAGTAATAGTACTAACAACAATAACAATGAATGATTTTCTTAGTCAAAACTAAAAGAAAATTTGATTTTCTTTAGTTTTAATTTTGGTGAATTTTTTTTTTATTCATTTTGAAGTGTCACATACATATTAATTCATTGAAAATAATGAAAATAAATCAACAATAACCAAAAATTTAGTTAAACTTGTATTCTGTTTCTTAATTCTTGGTAAAGCTCATATGCATATTGTTAATTAGAAAGAAAGATAAACGAGATGAAGGAGAAATCAAGTACACCCGATACATATTTAAGTGGTTCGGCAAATAGTGCTTACATCCACGGATGCACACCAGAATCAACTATTCTCCAAAGCTCATAACTTTTTTTTTTCCCAGAGAACAGCAGCAAAAAGTATAATAATTAGTTAGGTTTAAACACAATAGAAAGTGAAATTACTCTTATACCCCTTAGACCCCCAAAAATTTTCGAGGCGTTGATCGTTGGATCATCAATATTTCCCAAATGCCTTAGAAGAATCAGTCTCCACATAACAACACATATGTGACAGTAAGGTGCTGAATTTTCCCCCCGAAATCAATATTGAAGAAAACATTTCGCTAATAATGGTAAAGTGAGCCAAATTTACTCTAAACCATTACTTGTTGCTTTATTGTGATCAAAGATAGAAAACCACCCTTTATCGATATTTTGAGATCACAGTTTGAAATTATCATTTTACTATGCCTTGTTTATCAACATTTATCAAAATAATCTTTAATTGTAAAATTTTAAGCATTTTATTTATTTATTTTTATTAGGATTTTTTTGTAATAGTATCCCTAGGTTTCATTCAAAAACCTATATTTTATGTATTTTTTTTTTGGAAATATAGGAAAGCACAAGGGAATGATTGTAGAAACCCTATTTATTATGATGTAATCAATCTTGTAGATCTGAAGAACTGTTCCACTGGCAGGTTTGATGCATCTCACTCATGTCGATGCTCTCTGCATTTAGAAACCTTTCCTCATCTGCATAAAAGTTGTAATTTAGTCAGCACATCGTATGTACACTACCATGTGATCAAGGTCAAGCAGCAACAATAAATACCCTAACCTATTATTATTCAGTACATCCATTACACAGGATCACCTAGAGTAGAGATCCATACGTACAGATCATTGGACCAGAAATGGAAATACCGGTCGAAAAGTACAAGAGAGACGCTTAAGTAATAATATTGAATAGCATTTCACGTAATTTTGTTGCAGTTTATTAATATAACTCACGAGATGAAGATTGCTGAGAGAGAGAGAGAGAGAGAATTGTTGCTCACATACACAGTTACTGTATACGTGTAGCAGCAAATTAGCTAAACAAACCAAATGAGAGCACCACTACATTAGCTCATCCCCCATAACAACTTCCCAAAGTCAGCAAGAAGAATTCTCTTCAGTTCAGAATTTTTTTTTTTCTCCCTCGTAGATTCTCATGTAGCTTTCATATCTCCAACTTGGTTATGGAGATGTCTTCCTCATTCATTTATGTCCATCTCTTCCTCCTCCTCTAAATCACCCCAGAAGCAGCAACAACAACAACAAGAAGAAGAACAAGAAGAACAAATCGCTTCTTTCAACGTGGTCCCGGTTCTGGATGTTGACGAAAAGGAAACACGGTTTGAGGTCTCATGTCCTAGCATCAATGAACTCTTCCTCATACAATGATTCCTGGGAAGAACAAGCCTTTGCAGAAGATGCAGCTGGGCCTCTTGGGGGATGTATATGGCCCCCAAGATCTTATTCTTGCAGCTTCTGTAGAAGGGAATTCAGGTCAGCTCAGGCTTTAGGTGGTCACATGAATGTCCATAGGCGGGATCGAGCTCGGCTCAAACAATCTCCAAGCTCCAACAATGAAATCCTTGATGATCAACACAATCAGAATAATATTCAGAATTCATGTACATCATCGGGTGTTCGATACCCATCTCAGGTTTGCACCTTGGTCTGCAACCCTAACCCTAATGTTGTTGCATTACCTCTCTCACCTTCCAGAGTTTCGGCCCCATTGACAAAGAATTACCGTGATCAACCGATCTTGGTTTCTTCTAATTTTTCGTCAATAACTCGAGAAACTCACAAGGAAACCCTTTTTTCTCATCCTCCATCTTGGTCAGACTCCATTGCTGTTAGGGTTCTTGATGTCTCAGACTCAAAGCTGGGAGGAGAGGATAATTCAAGGAAAGAGGAATCAGGATGCAATGATCATGAGGGGGGCCATGTTAAACCTGAATTATCTGTGAGCTTGAATTTATTTGTTCATCCATATCGATCACTGGTATCGGGTTGTGACGAGACGGGAACGATCTGTCAAAAGAGACGGAGAACCGATACATCATCGTTGCCTTTCTTCCTTGAACCGAGTTCCGTGCTTGGACTTAGCCCTAGCTCAGTGGAGGACATAGATCTTGAGCTCAGGCTCGGGGATCGGCCTAAGGTGAAGTAGAAGTGCAAAATCTGTGTTTGATTGAGCATATATTACTTACATGTCATTTTGATTCTTGCTTTTTTCTTTTCTTTCCCTTCCTTTTCTTTTCCCTTAGGCCTATGATCTCATGGCTCTTCTCCTTGATATCAATCATTTAGCTAGCCTTTCTAGTCCTTTGGGATTTACAAGATTTAACAATATCCATATTGAAATCACAAAATAGATTGAGGTTAATATCAGAGTAGTTGGAGAATTGGACATTGATAATCTCAATGCTCTCATATAATTGACTAGATTGTTTACTTAGAATTCAATTGCCAATATTCCAGAACATAAAAATGATATCCCGAATTATGAACAGTACTTGTATAAATTTAGTTTTAGGGTTTCTGAACTGAATTTAATCTTGACAGTAGACATATGAAGCTCCTTCTTTAGATTCTGAAGTTACATTAGTGCAGTGCAGGTAAATGATTGTTAACTAACACTGTAAATTAGGTTAGTGAGAGAGAGAGAGAGAGAGAGAGAGAGAGAGAGAGATGAACATATGTGTGGGATTTAAGGGGTGAAATTACTGACTGGATCTCTTTTCCCAACTCACAGAACCTCACTGACATTCCATCAGTAACAAAAACTAAACTAACCCTCAAAGCCAAAATAACACAGAGATGGTTTTTTTCCAAGGACGTATAAGTCAAATGCATCAGAACATCGATGCCCTTTTTCCTTGTACTATTATCTATCATCACCGATCAGTTGCAGTTTACTACTACTGTACTACCATCTCCTCCGTATACAAAAATCCATTCACTTGTTCTCTTCCTCTCACTTTTCTCTCCTCAAATCCTCCAAAAAAGCCACCTAACTCTACGGTATCAATCGATTTAAGTATTATCCCCAAAACCCTTTTTTAATCACTGAAAGAATATTATCACATCATGAGCCATAGGCATTATCTACGCGTCCTTTGTCTGTTCTTTCTGTATATATTAATTTAATATAAAAAAAACTCCAGAAAACCCTAACCCTAAATGTAGTCTTGTAGCCAGCCATTGTTACCGAAGAAGGTTTCTTCTTAACTTTTTAAGGAAAACTGATAGAAACATGGGTTTTGACTTAATGGGGTTTGCAGAGAAACTGCAACAACAGCTATAAATGGAGGGAATTTAAGATATACCCAACAAAAAAGTTCCATCGAAGGGTATGAATTGAAGATTGTTTTAATGATTTGAACTGTTATTAAAGATGGGTTTCTGTTTTTCTTTCTAAGTTTTGAAAGGAATGGAGTTCTAGGCAAGTGAAATTGTTTGCTTTGGATTTGACGACGAGCTACATCTGTGTAAGAAGGGTTAAAGAGGATTGATTGGTTAGGGTTTTGTCTTGTTTTGGGTTGTTGAGTTGGGTTTCGTTTTGTTAGTAACAGATATCGAGGTCTGTTCATGAGACTGGAGGTGTGAGTGAGGTTTGAGGGGCAATAACAGAGGTGCACATGGTAATGAAATGTCGTTTCTTGGTTCTTTAAAAAGAGTTTTATTCTATAATTCAGTAAGGGAATGAGGATTTATTCTCAGCTTTTGTGGGTTCTCTTTTGTTTAAGGGATTTTGGGATTCCATTTGTAATTGAAAAAGATTTTAAAATAATTCCAGAGTATTTGAGTTGGGGGTGTTTTGATCTATTTTATTATTATAGTTTGTTTTGCCAACTCATGGTATATTTGCATGGGAGGAGTTCCACCGCTCTCTGTCACAAGCTTACATGAAATTAAAAGAGGCCCAGTACAGTCTATACTCTCTTTCTCTCTCGTGTACTTGCATCTTAATTTACACTACTGTCAGAAAAGAAAGATAATAAAGATGAAGAAATCAAGTACACTAAAAACACCGATTCGGATGAAGATCTTCAGTGAATCTGGGTTGGTTGAATTTCGTGTGAACCTCACACCAGATTAACACCTATCTCAGGCGGGCCTGCAAAAGGAGTAGCCATCACCCATTAAGATAGAAACAAGTTAAGGTAGAAGCCGGTTTAGGGTTTATAGGCCTTTTATGGTTTTAGAAATATTAGTCATCTTTTTTTGGGGGTGAAACTGGTTTAGGGTTTATAGGTCTTAGTGTTTTAGAAGCGCCAGTCACCTTTTTTTGTGGGGTCTATTTGAGGACAAGGGTCAACATGATGTGAGGTTCACACGAGATTAACACAGCCTAGGTTCACAGAAAATCCTGATCCCACAGATTCACAACCCAATTTCACTATTCTTCAAAGCTCAGAAAAAATGTTACAGACATCAACAACAAAAAATATGATAAATACCTTGTAGTTAGGGTTAAAACATAACAGTAAATAAAATTACTATTATACCTTGACCCGAAATCGGATCATCAATACTTCTCGAATGCCTCACTAACATAATTTTCCACATAACAATATCTCTGTGTGTGATCATGTATTTACATCTTTACACCAGTCTATACTAATTGATACATGAATAGACGAAAATTTTAAGTCTTTCCCCTCGGTAACACAAAGAAAATAAAAGAAAAGATCCAAATCACAGCCTTTACAATTTTGGCTATGGCTGATAAACGAAAAGCCAAACCAAGATTAGAGACAGAGGAACAATGTTGACGTCCTTTTTGTTCTGTACAGACAGTTTAAGCTTGAAAACAAGTACTACAGGGCTCGATCGTTTCGGCTTAGATTCATAGTTTAAAAATTTGCCAAATTTCGGTTTGGGATGTGTTGGACGAAATCCGAAATGATGTATTTTCGGACTGAATTATTTTGTGAATTAAGTGTACGAAATAGCTGAAATTTTTGTACTTTATTCAAATTTTGTTTTATCAACGAAATTTTTGGCCGAAGTTTCGTATATTTGGGCCTAAATAAAGTCTAAAATCTAATTAAAAGTAAACAATAAGAAGGGGCAAATTACATTCACACCCTCTTGAGTTTGACATAATGGCAACAAGTACCCCTTAAACTTTGACCATCACAAACACCTCCCCTATAGTTTGAAAGTATGTTACAACAAACCCCTTTTGTTAGTAACTATCAATAAAGTAACGGAATATTTGATTTTTGCTTACAGCAGTATGTTTTATGGACGAAAAGGCCCTTGTATACCTTGTTTAATAATCTTAAGAACAAAATAGTTGCTTGTATGGAAGAAGAAAGAAGCTTAGTATCAATGAAAATTGTGAAAAACTCATTGATCCCATATAATTATAGGATAAAAATAAAAAAATAATTAAATAAAAAAATCAATAAAAAATAAAGAAAAATAAATAATTAAAAAATGGTTCATATTTGTTACAATTATCATTGATTGAGGGGCATTATGGTCAAGTGATCAGTTTCTGTTACAGACCATTAGACCCCTCTAGTTTGAATTTGAATCCAATATATTTTGGATACTGATATACTTTTTGGATGTTGTAACTTAAATGTTGTATTTATTAGTTGTAAACTTTTGAATTATTTCACATTATTAACCAAAATATTATTTTTTTTTAAATTTGTATTTTCATAAATAATATATATTTTAATGAAGATATCCCTTTTTATTGACTAACTTTATTATTTAGATTTTAGATTTTATTACTTAGTACTTATTAAAAAAAAGAGAAAAAAAGAAAGAAATTGGCTAAAATTAAGTCTATATTAAAATACTTAAAATAAAATTAAAAAAGTGAATTTATTTCGGCGAAATATCCGAAATTTCGGTCCGAAGAAGATGAAGAAGAAGATTGAAGGAAACCCCAAACTTCTGAATACAAGCGGATTGACCTCGGACGCGACCTGGCATGGTGGAGCAACTCCGAATGCGACCTGACAGGCCCCAAGTTGAGTATCTCTTCAATTCTTGTGTGTTTATTTATATTTACAATGTTGTGAGCATGGGGGAAGATTTCATGTGATTGTGTACTCCCTTCCCCCATGAATTTGGTTGTTTGATGTGGTGATTTAGGGATCATATTCCTCGCTATTGAGAAACATCCCTTGCAAAAGACCCATACGAACCGAATTGTTGGAATCTAGAGTTCTAGGTTTTGGTTTTGTGGAGAAATCAGTAATGCCTTTTAGACTGATTCCTTGGCTTAGAAATCCACATTTGAAACTCTCTTAGGTGATTAGCAAGCTCTGGGTGAAATCTCACTCAGAAAAACTTCGGGTTTGCCTAACCCCGAGCTTCGGCGAGCACCTCAGCTCACCGAAGAGACCACCGAGCACAGTAGTAAACTTAAGTTTGAACTTCGGCGACCTTCCTCGGTTCGCCGAAACACCCTTGGCGACCACCTCGGTTCGCCGAGCTAGCCTGCCGAATGTCAAAGACTGTTTCCAGTTCACTAGAAAGGTCACCGAACCCATTTCGGCGCACCGACGACCTTGCCGAACCCGACTCGGTTCGTCGATAACCCCGCTGGCCGTTTCTCGGTTCGCCGAGCACCTTGTCGAGATCCTATTTCAGTCCTTGGCCTGGGTTTTCACCTTGGACATCTGTGATACCATTATCCTAGTGTCCTAACATACTTTTGGAGTTAGTGGACATATCCAACTAACGTGACCTATCATATCTAAGGTCCAACCTATCATGAGTTAGCCTAGCAGTATGAGTTCCTCGGGAAACTCATGTAAACAGCCCCAAACCCATCCGTTGGTTCCTTTCCCTGTTTGTGCAAGTCTAGGCACAGACTTTGAGTTCATCAGTCGCCGTTGATGGTTGATCCATGTACGTGAATGTTTAGTATGGTTATCTGCCTCATTTACATGTTGTCAGATGTTATGCCTTGGAGCATATGGACTTTGGTGTCACTTATTTTCCTCATTCCTCAGACATGTTTTACATATGTATTATTTCATGCTAGACATTCATGCTCTGCTTGCCTGATCTCATCATATAGTTCATGTTAGATAATTATGTATATATACGTACTCTGAGTGTGGTGTTATGGATTACTGTACTCGTAGTGGTTGTCTGGTGTTTGTTTCCTGTCTACATCGAATATGTTATGTTTCTCATATTTGATGACCTTTTACGTTTAGTTTGAACCGTTGAGCACTATTGTGCCTTGTAATGTGTGATTTTGGGATTATACCCATATGAACGTTAAGTTGAATATATGCGTGTGAAGCATTGTGTGTATGCATTAATTAAATAACTTGAATACAACGAGTTGCATATGGACTATTACGCCATAATGGCTCAGTCTAACACCCCATGTCATACCCCTGGGTTTAGACTGTCAGTTGTAATGAAATGACTCACTAATCATGCTGTCCTATGAGAGGACAATGTTTTCCACCCAAGCTGAGAGAGAGCCCTCGTGTTGGTATGCCTCTTAGACTTGTGGTGAGATGTTGTTTCCCTGAAGCATAGACTTGTGGTAAGATGACTCTCAAGAATCAGCACATTGGTGCGGCTTGGAAAAAGAGTGAATCATGATTTTTACCCTCCTGTAGGATGTAAATATGTATGATTCCCTGAAGGACTACTCACGTTGGTGAAAACCTTAGTGTTTTACCCTTGATAAAAAATAAGTGGGGGGATTGTGCCTCCTAGGTTGAAGGCCCTTAAAACTATACTGTACACATAGAATAATCCTATCCCTTAGCTGTGAATACGGGGATAAAGTCACGTTGGTGGGACATCCTGGATTGTCATATTGGATCATGTGAGAACTTACTATATTTTACATTCCGTACACACTTGCACTGAGCACTTGCATATTCCTTGTTGATATCATTTTGAATGCCTAGTGTATTACACACTAGACCTAATCATCATATAGAATTAGGCATGCATACATGACACAGACCTTTGATTCAGTACCAAGTGAGGTTGGGAGAGAACAATACATTGATTGGTTTATGTTACTTTCCTTATCTTCACTATGCACAGATGCTATCATTATCACATCAGTTATTTATATTATTTATTTTTATCATAATGTTGGGGGTATAATTATATACCTTGCATTGAAGGATTACTCATCCGGGCTTTCCAGCTTATGTATGTTGATTTATATGGTCTTGGTGCTTGGTCACGAAGAGAGAACCTGGAATGGTATAGATGACTTAAACTGATAGTAGAATTGCACTAGATTAGACTCTCTTTTAATAATCTTGTAATATATTAGTTTATCTATTCCAGTTACTTATATCTTACTACAACAGTTAATTCTTCCGCTTACGTTTTGATTTCTGTTTGCCACTCCCATAGAGATATGGGGTGAGAGTTACGAATTTGACCTGAAATTCTAAAAATTTGGGATTTTGGTTTAGTTCGTGACAAATACACACTCAATGAGGACAACCAATGCCCATGCAACAATCAGATGATGAAATGTAGCATACACAAAGTTGCAATGCACATGAATGACATGATGCATAATGCTCAAACATGTACAAAAAATGAATATGATAAAATGAATGTAATGCAGGGTTGTTAAGCATAGCTTAATCATGAAATCACACACAGAAAACCTATATTTAACACTTGGTCACCAAGGACCTCACACAAAACATAAGTAATTCACACTCTAGGCATACCCACACTACTAATATCTCAAGCATACTCATGTTGCACCTACACCACTCATCATACACTATACGTACACAATTCACTTATCTACAATTCAATATTATTATTTTCATACACTCGCGCCTTCAGTTTTTCCCTAACATGTATTATTTACATTATATTTTGTTTCACATTTAGTCCATACCAAGATAATTTCTTTTGTATATTTTGCAAATAAACCTACATTCGTTCTTGTTTCATATTCGATTATAATATGCTTTCTTACAAAATTGTTCACTTCGAGGTATATAACTTTAATTAGGTTAATACTTGGTTTTCATTCATTTGTGTATATGTCTAATTCCTTTCTATTTTCAAGGAATTTGATTTAATGCATTTGCAATTGCATTGCCTCCATTTTCTGGAAAATAATTTGTTTTAGTATCATAATTAATTTTATAGTGAAATCAATCAACCTATTTTTAGTCTTTGATTATCATGTCTTTTTAAAGACAAGGTAATCCAATATACTAATCATAAATTTCATCCTTATAATGCACTTCCAGAATTTTCAGAAGTAGTGGCACCCCCACTCCAAATTGTCTATCCAGTATTACCGATAAAGGTTCACACCAAAGCAATCACACTCTAGATCGAGCAATTAATACATAATACTAAGCAGTCAGCTTATAATTCTATAAGTAAATTTCCTATACTGACATGTCTATAAGCATAAAGTTTAATAGTACTATATAAGCACACTCACACGTATCGCATGTAAGCATAGAAGGCTCACCACTCCAAAATAATCACACAATATCAAACAATTTGCAAGAAGCACTCAACACACATCTCAAGGCATTTCACAAGGAGTACACACCAAAGCACTCAACACACAACTCAAGGCATTTCACAAGTACACACCATAGAACACTCACAGCATTCACAAAATTCAGTAAACAAATCATGTCATACAAACCACTAAATTTCATGTGATTCCTAGGTTTAAATGTCTCTATGTTTCTTCCTAGGTCTCACTAAATTTGATAGTCTCTAGATTCATAACTTACAGAAATCACAAGCAGTCATACAATCCACATTATGCATATGCACACAATACTGAATTCTTAGCATGTACACACAACACCCAATTCAAAGCAATTCACACAAATCAAGCAATTCATACGGAGTACTCTGTCACGCCCCAAAACCCGTGGCACAAATCCCTATGCGGGATGGCATGAATCTCGAGATGAGACCTTCAGGATCCATTTCTGGACCGCGGATTGCCATATCAAATCCAAGATAAGGATGAAAATAAAAATGATCGTTTATTCATCTCAGAGTGCGAAAGCAACTACAAATAACATAAAAAGAAATAATTCATAAAAACTCTACTAATGGCACTCAGCTGGGCCTTATTACAACAACAACAACAATATCCATAATCCAATGTTTGCATACAAATAAAACAAAATGAAATGTAACTATACGAGACTCACAACCTCCATAACACTAGGTCAACCTGCAACATGAAACGTTACAGTGAGCTTGGAATGCCCATATAAGTACACAACCATCTTATCTCGTCATAACATTAAATCCAATACATAATCGAGATAAAAGCAAGAAATAATTAAACATGATATGCAGAATCAATTATGATATGTTTATGTTATGCATGACACTCACACGATCTAAATGTTATGCTCACTCAAGTGAATGCGAATGAATGATATGATTTGTCTATTATAACTCGAATACTTACGTGCCCCCTCTCAAATGTAGCTTCTCAATCACAAACCAAGTCAGGACATAGGTCTGGATCTGTGAAACAAACACGCAAGATCCGTAACCTTATATCTCCACCTCTCGGGTACACTTAATTATCAAGCTTACATAGTATGAATGCATTATTATTAATTAGGACCTTAATGATAAAATTCAAGAATAGTATCCACGAGCCCATACACGTCGATAATCCTTGAATACCATCACAAGCATCCTACCCATAAAACCACAAAATCATTACTAACCACCTAATCATATTTCCAAGGGTTGTAGGCTAGTGGGTAAGTGTAGGTTGCCAATCCAATAGGCTATCAACCTTCACTTGGGTCACACGGACCATATCAACCATATCACACATACTGGCTCACCGCATGTGGTCTCCACGCCATAGGTCACTCGAACCATATCACACATACTGTCTCACTGCATGTGGTCTCCAGGCCATAGGTCACTCGGACCATATCACACATGCTGGCTCTCCGCATGTGGAGCCACATCTAATCACATTCTTTTGGGTCTGTGACCACATCACACATACTGGCTCACCGCATGTGGTTTGCACATCTAAGCACAACCCACTTACCACACTACCCAACCCAAATCTAGTCCACTAGAATCTAAACCAATAATGTTTCTGGGTTTTAGGTTAGTCAATAGGAATTGGGAGCATCAATCAACTATAGGCATAAAGCTTTCTCAATAGGCACATGGCCACCATAACAATCTCATAGCCTTCACAATAGGCCCAATGCCTCCACAATAGGCACAAAAGCACGAGGCCTAGTTTAGACCTCATAAGGTCACATGGAAACCAAACCAGCTCACCAAAAATCCTAAAACTACCTAGACCCGAAATCAAAACCCGAGTCAAAACAGCAATTGAATTCTAACTCATACCCGGTGCAAGTTCGACATCCAAAACAGAAAAACGAATTCTTAAATTAAACTAGAAACTGAGATTAACTCAAGATTAAACTCAGCAAAAATTGAACTAAAATCATGATAGAAATAGTGTTAAAATCTGAAATTAAACACACTAGAATGTGTTCTAAGAACAGGTAGAATTCGTGCTTATATAAATTTTATTTCAAATGTATTGAACACCTCTAAACTCTAGTTGATTTTGATCCATGCTTAAACATTCTAATGTCTTATAAACCAATATCTTAACATAGACTAATCACATCATAATAGAACATGTATAGACATGAAATCAGAAATATTACAACAACCAAAACGATTATGAAGAAAGGGAAACAGGTAAGGTTGAGTACCTCTTCCTAGTTGCTAAAGAAGATGAGTGCGACATCGAACTCCTGAAGAATTCTACCTCTTCCTCACTTATTCTCCATTGCAACACAACCCAGAAATCTCAAAATACCCTATTCTATATTCTCTTCTCAAGCTCTCTCCCTCTCTCTATGCCCTCAACGATCCAACAAAAAAGTTGAGAAGTATAGGGAGCAACCCCCTATCTTCTCTCCACAACCTCCACCAATCTGGCCACGTCAAGACCATGTCTCCTCTAATTCTACGACTGATTCAACGCACCTCTTGTGCATTTTGAATCAGTCACAAGAATTGAAAATAACCACTAAGACTTCAAACAATTTAAAATAGCAGAAATGACCCCAAAATAAAAACTATACCAACAATTATACCCCCTATGATTAATTAGCAATTAATACTATATAAGCACAATCTTATAAAACTCTAAGTGATTACAATAATTAAAGAGCTAAATCCCAAGCTCTCCTCCTGATTATAATATGGTCATATTAAATTAAATATTAACCCAAACCTATAATTAAACATTTATTAAGCACATAACTTTACTAATCTAACCTACATGCTTTCTCTCTAATTAAAACTCATCAAATTAGCCCAACTAATTCATCATAGAATTTATTATTTTTATTATTAGCAGTTCTGGGTCACTACATACTCAACACACAATTCATACATGTGAATCCTAATGTTCACTTCTATGTTCTCTTCACCCTAGGTAACTTAAAACCTAGGGCTCTGATACCAATATATCACGTCCAAAATCCGAGATATATGATCTCGAGGATTTCCAAAGGAGAAACCTTTGGATCCAAAACCATGGAAGCGGCCAAACCAACAAATTATCCGAGATACAACAGAGCATGCTAAATATAAATTTTATGATGTTTGATGTGAATGTTAATACATAGTTTTCTGTTCAAAACTAAAATTTGATCAACAAACTAAATTTTGTGATGTGTGAATCTTAATTCACAGTTTTCTGGACAAAAACTAAATTTTATTTGTGATGAGTGAATGATAATATGCAGTTTTCTGGTCAAAAACTAAAATTTTATCAAAAAAATAAAATTTGTGATGTGCTAATGTTAATACACAGTTTTCTGTGCAAAAACCAAAATTTATCAAAAAAAGAAATATTGTGATGTGTTAATGATAATGCACAATGTTTTGTGCAAAAACTAAAATTTGATCCAAAAATAAATTTTGTGATAAGTGCATGTTTATACACACTTTTTTTTGGTTAAAAACTAGAATTTTAACAAAAAAATAAATTTTGTGAAGTGTGAATGCTAAGACAGTTTAGAGGGCCAAAACTAAAATTTTATCAAAAAAAATAAATTTTACGATGTGTGAATGTTAACACTTAGTTTTCTGGTCAAAAACTAAAATTTGATGAAAAAATTAAATTTTTTGTTGTGTGAATGATAATACAAAGTTTAGTAGGGAAGAAATTAAATTTTATCAAAAAAATAAATATTTTGAAGTATGAATGTTAATACATAGTTTTCTGGCCAAAAACTAAAATTTGATCAAAAAATTAATTTTTGTGATGTGTGAATGTTAATACACAATATTTTTGGTCAAAAACTAAAATTTTATCAACAAAAATAAATTGTTTGATGTGTGAATGATAATACACAATTTTCCGGTCAAAAGCTAAAGTTTTGTCAAAAAATAAATTTTGTGATGTGTGAATGTTATAGTTTCTTGTGCAAAAACTAAAATTTAATCAAAAAATAAATTTTGTGAAGTGTGAATGTTTTTACACACTTTTCTGGTCAAAAACTAGAATTTTAAGAAAACAATTCCAAAGTGTAAATGTTAAGACATAGTTTATTGGGCCAAAACTAAAATTTTATGATGTGTGAATTAATACATAGTTTTCTGGTCAAAAACTAAAATTTGATAAAAAAAACTAAATTTTGTGATGGGTGAATGGATAATAATGCACAGTATTTTGGGTAAAACCTAAAATTTATCAAAAAACTAATTTTGTGATGTGTAAATGATAATACACAAATTTCTGGTCAGAAACAAAAATTTTATCAAAAACAATTAAATTTTTTGATGTGTGAATGTTAATACATAGTTTTATAGGCAAAAACTAAATTTTATCAAAAAATAAAGTTTACACTGTGTGAATTTTAAAACATAGTTTTCTTGTTAAAAACTAGAATTTGATAAAAACACTGAATTTTGTGATGTGCAAAAGTTAACACAGTTTTCTGGGAAAAAACTAAAATTTAAAAAAAAAAAAAAATTGTGATGTGTAAATGATAATACACAGTTTTGTGGTCAAAAAATTTTTTTTATCGAAAAAAGAAATTTTGTGGTGTGTGACAGTTAATACTTACTTTACTGGACAAAAACTAAAATTTTATCAAATAATTAAATTTTGTGATGTGTGAATGTTAATACACAGTTTACTTGGCAAAAACTAAAATGTTTTAGAAAAAATAAATTTTATGATGTGTGAATGTTAATACATAGTTTTCTGGTCAAAAACTAAAATTTGATCGAAAACCTAAATTTTGTGATATGTCACGACCCAAACCAGGAATTCCCAATTTTGAGATTTTCAGGCTTAAGTCGCAACTCTCACCCCATATTTCTATGGGAGTGGATAACAAGATCAAAACATAAGCAGAAGCAAAAAGATAGGTTCTAATAAGATAACTAATCTATTACAAGATCAATAAAAGAAAGTGTAGTTCTAATACAATCCTACACTTGGTACGGATGATCTATATCCCAAACCCAGGCTCTCTCTGCACGAACAAGCTCCAAAACCTGAAAAGTATAATTCAACATACATAAGTCCCAAACCCAGGCTCTCTCTGCACGAACAAGCTCCAAAACCTGAAAAGTATAATTCAACATACATAAGTTGGAAAGCCCGGATGAGAAATCCTTCAATGCAAGGTATTTACTCATACTCCAACATTATGAGGAAAAATGCAAGGTATAGTGTGTGTCCATGTGACAAAAATAATGGTTGTGCATAGGATTTTAATCTTAGTGAAATTGCATGCGGTCAATTAGTTATTATGCATGTTGTGCGCCTATGTATAATAATCACCAAGGTGAGCTAACAAACAGTCTAGTATGAAATGCAAAATGCAGCTCTGTTAGGATGTCAACGTGGTATGTTCCCCCCTGATTCAGTCTCTAAATCCGGGGTGTCCCAGTAACCTGAATTCACCCCAGGATGTTCCAGCGACCTGAAGTCATCCCCCGTCGTAACGGCTGTAGAGGAAATAGAACTATTCTATGTGTACAACAAAGTTTTAAGGGGTTTCAACCTAAGAGTCACAATCGCCTTAGCTTATTTTTGATCAGTGGTTCTGTGTACCAAGACTTGCACCCACGTGCGGTATCCCTCAGGAAATCATGAACACTTGACATAATACAGAGGTCTTTCTCTCGATGATATCACACTCAAGGTACAAAACAGTTAGGAGATAAGAGAGTTTATTGGGGTAGCTAATCCCTCTACTCGTCCTTGCCAGTCTCCTCACTAGATGTGGGTTTCACATCACTCTCATTTCAATCACGAGATACAACTGTGTGGTCTTGGGTAATAAAGTATTTCTCTTGACCAAGCTAAGGTTTGAACCAATGCTGTGCAAGTGGAAAGTGCACATTAGCTAATCATTCACTATCAGTGTACAGTGTGTATGGTCAATCATCAAACGATTCATTGAATATCATTCAACATCATGATTCACAATCCCACACCCATATTGATGAATACACGGATATAACTCACAAGGAACAAGAGCAAAGGACATATGCATTGAGTTCAATCAAGAGCAATAATAATACTAAATAATAACTCTAAAGTAACTAAACCATTAACAAGTCAAGGTCGTGCATTCAAATGTCACACTAGACCATTCACACATACTAATAATACATTTAAAAGCAGTATAGGAAGCAATTCTATACTATCACATACACAAATTAATGTATAGACATAAAAGGGGTAAGTCTGGGAGCAAATCACATGAGTTCCCTGAGAACACATACTACTAGGCTAATTCAAGGTGAGTAAACCTTAAGTGAAGGGTCACCGAGATTGGGCAAGTCCATGAAATCCGAGAGTGTGTAAAGACACTAGGATACAGATATCACGGATGTCCAAGGTAAAACACCAAGACAGAAGGCCAGTATGGGGCCTCGGCGAGGTCTTGGCGAACCGAGGATGGGTTCGGCTGGGTCGTCGGTAAACTGAATTGGTCTCGGCGCACTGAAAAATGGTTCGGTTGCCCTTCCAGTGAACTGGAATCACTAACTGCATTCGGCGGCTAGCGCGACGACCCGAGGAGATCGCCGAGGGGTCTCAGTGGTCTCTTCGGTGAGCCAAGTACCCTAAGTATCTCGGCGGGGTGTTCGGCGAACCGAGGAGGTCGCCAAAGCACGGGTTCGGGCGATTCTGAAGGGGATTTTTGTCAAAATTCTCCCTTAGTTCAAAATCACCCTAAAGGGGCTCCAATGAGGCTTCTAAGCCCAAAAGAAATGGTCTACAATGGAGATCACCTAAACCTCCATGAATCCAAACCCTAGGAAAGCGGGTTTTCCACAATTCGGGTGGCACAAGTTGCCCACGAGGGATGGGTAGTCTAGGGCACGGGATTTGATTCCCAAATCCTCAAATCAACAACCAAATCATGGGGGGAAGGGAGAACACATCCACATCCATTCTTCCCCCATGCTCATAATGAAGAAATAAGAGTAAATACACAAGACATTGAAAGAATACTCAACTGGGGGCGTTGCCGCGTCGCGTTCGGAGTTGCTCCACCAAGCCGGGTCGAGTCTGAGGAGGTCTACTGCGTATCCGGGGATTCGGGTCTTCCTTCTTCTCCAAGAGCTCCAGAGAGAAAAGAGAGTTGAGAGAAAGAAAAAAGAAATGAGTTTTAAAAGGGCTATGGGTTATTTATATAGTCTGATGGCAAACTCATAATATCGAGTCAGCCATAAGGATAAAACTGGGTTTCTAGTCCTATAATCTCCGATTAACCTCCTAATTATATTCTGGTCGCGTGATCGTGGCTAAGGTTAGCAGATGGGTATTCTAAGTCGATAAAATTAAATCATTATCTTACTAGTTGATTTTATCTTTCTATTTACCAGCTAAATCTAGCTATCTAACCCGTAATGCTTTCTAAGTTTATCTGGCTAACCTGATCAGTTTTAGTTGACTTATGTGTTCTTAAAATATTTCATAAGATTAAGGATCTATGAGTTTTTATCCTGGATTAGAAATGAGATTAAGTCATTAATCTAACAAATTACTAATTTACCCTTAAGGTTTCTAAGTTATATTTTTAGGATTATTTTGGGTCGTTACATGATATGTGAATGTTAATACACAGTTTTATGAACAAAAAGTAAAACGTAGGAAAAAAAATTAATTTTGTGATGTGTGAATTATAATACACAGTTTTCTTGTCAAAATTCGAAATTTTATAAAAAAAAAAAATTGTGATGTGTGAATGTAAATACACAGTTTACTAGACAAAAACTAAAATTTGATCAAAAAATTAAATCTTGTGATGTGTGAATGTTAATACACAGTTTAATAGGCGAAAACTAAAATTTTATCAAAAAAATAAAATTTACGATATGAGAATGTTAATACATAGTTCTCTGGTTAAAAACTAAAATTTATGAAAAATATTAATTTTGTGATGTGTGAATTATATACACAGTTTTCTGGTCAAGAATTAAAATTTTATCAAAAAAATAAATTTCATGTTGTGCGAATGTTAATACACAGTTTTCTGAGCGAAAAACTAAAAATAGATCAAAATATTGATTTTGTGATTGTGAATGTTAATACACACTTTACTGAGCAAAAAGTAAATTTGATCAAGAAGATTAATTTTGTAATGTGTGAATGTTACTACACAGTTTTGTGGGAAAAAAAATTTGATTAAAAAATAAATTTTGTGATATGTGAATGTTAATACCCAATTTACTCGAAAAAACTAAAATTTAATCAAAAAATTAAATTTTGGGATATGTGAATGTTAATAAAAATTTTACTGGGAAAAAACTACAATTTTATCAAAAAAATAAGTTTTGTGATGTGTGAATGTTAATAGCCAATTTTTTGGGCAGAAACTAAAATTAGATTAAAATATTAATTTTGTGATTGTGAATGGTACTACACAGTTTACTAGGCAAAAAATAAAATTTAATCAAGAAAATTAAATGTTAGTACACAGTTTACTAGGCCAAAAGTAAATTTTATCAAAAAAATAAATTTTATGATGTCTGAATACATAGTTTTTGAGTCAGAAGCTAAAATTTTATCATAAAACTAAATTTTGTGATGCGTGAATGTTAATAGACAGTTTATTAGGAAAGCACTAAATTTTATCAAAAAATAAATTTTATGATGTGTGAATCTTAATACATAGTTTTCTGATCAAAAACTAAAATTTGATAAAACAAAACTAAATTTGGTGCTAAGTGAATGTTAATACACAGTTTACTAGGCAAAGACTCAATTTTTATCCAAAAAATTAATTTTATGATGTGTGAATGTTAATTCCCAGTTTACTGGGCAAAAAGTAAAATTTGATCAAGAAGATTAATTTTGTAATGTGTGAATGTTAATACATAGTTTTTTGGACAAAAACTAAAATTTGATCAAAAAATAAAATTTACGTGATATGTGGATGTTAATAAACTGTCACGAACCAAACCAGAAAATCCCAATTCTGAGATTTCAAGCTTAATTCGTAACTCTCACCCCATATCTCTATGGGAGTGAAAAGCAATAATCAAAACATAAGCAGAAGAAATTAACAGTTCTAGTAAGATATATGCGACATAAATAAATAATCTGATCTATTATAAATTAATGAAAAGGAAAGTATAATTTTAGTTCAACTTTACAACTAAATCCAGGTCACCTATACCCATTCCCAGGCTCTCTCTTCATGACCAAGCTCAAATATCTGAAAGATATAAATCAACAAACATAAGCTGGAAAGCCCGGATGAGTAGTCATTCAATTTAAGGTATTTACTCATATCCCAATATTATGAGAAAAGTTCAAATAATATATAAAATGTGATATGGATAACATTTGTGCATACAGTGGTGACATAGTAAAAAACAGAGATCATACAATGTATTGTTCCCTCCCAACCTCACTTGGTTAATAAATCAAAGGTCCACAACATTGTATCCACATGTTTTGTTTGGCCCCTGTTTAGGCTACCGAATGACCAACCGGTGTGCTGGTTAGCCCACCGGCCACCGCAGACTGGGTTAATTGTTGTGAAATATTAATTTTAAGTGTTGGTGATTTATTTAATTACTTGTACAATATTGATTTATGGTTATTTGATTTAATTATGATTGATCATATA
>JAUPMG010018286.1:0-15286 GCA_031762675.1 Pachysandra terminalis | reverse complement strand
CCCCCGCGGCGGGGAAGGTAAGTTAAAAGTGAAAGGGTACAACACAAGTACTTCCTTGAGCACAAGCTTTTTTTTTTTTCTTTGGTGAATTATTATTTTCTCCATCTGTTGCATGTTATGAAATATAAAAATGAAGGAAAGAAAAAGAAAAAGAAAAATGCATCCTGCAAACCTTGATAATAATGCATTAGTTGATTGAATTTTTATTAAATTTTAGGCCGAAAATTAGCCCCAGAAGAGATTGGCCGAAAGAGATTGAGCATTATCATGATGTAAACCTTGATAAATAAAGTCAAGAAAACACGATCCAACACCATCACACTCCCGAAAATTAGCCCCAGAAGATTGAATTGCCATGGCTCTTTGCTTCTGCTAATTACATTGTAAAGGGCTTTCCAATAAAACTCTTTTTCTGAAAATAAGGGAAATCGGAGAAATGCTTAAATGAGACATCAAGTTCTCTCAAATCCAATGAGGTTTTAGCAGATCAGAAAAAAACTACATGACTCATGATACTTAGATTCACACCAATTAAGTTATAGTTTGATATTTGAAATGAGGCATATATTGGATGTTTATCCATATTCGCAATCCTCGGTTCTTCATGATAATTGGATGCTTAGAAATATTTAATCTGGTTTCACCACATTTATTACATGTTGTGATTTCTTTTATCATTGAAAGAGACCAAAGATTAGGAGAATCTGTGTCTATTCCATTCTCTATGCCTTATGTTTTCTTTCTTTACAATATAGGCAATATCGGCCATTGAAATCTTAACATATTCAATCTGTTTCTGATTGTTCGTTTACAGGTGAAGTAGTCTCTTTGTTGATAGGGTAAGCATGATTTTTTTTTTTTTTTTTAATGAATATTCTGGAATGAAAACTTGCTTAGGTAGATAGTTTGACTGTGTATATTTGATAAGATACCCAAGTTTAAAAAACGAAATGAAACTAGGCCAGAAAGGTATATAATCATGTCTACTGGTTGATATGAGTTCCACATAATCTGATAGTTTCCATATTCATTGTCCTTTCCTACATGCTTTGTGCATTTGTGCTGCTATGCAATCATCACCGGTTTTAAATCATTAAACCAAATTGTAGGAGAATAGATTGATCCAGATTCAAATCTTCAGCTGCCATGAGGAAGTACATGTGGTCAAGTTGGGTTTTCCAAATAAGGTGCCATCTGCAAAATCTGTGTCTCATCAGATTTCTCAATCTGGTGCATCACTCTGTAAATACGGACTCATGTTTCTAAAATTTTTATTGTTTTCTTCTCTGAAAATTTGTGTCCGTGTCTGAAATCTGTAACACTTTCTATTAGCAGTTTGAGCTAATAAATAAACTAGATCACCATTTCATTTTCCTCAATTATACTTTGCTGTGTTTTGGGACCTCAAATTTCTAAAACTCCTTTTATGTAATGTTTTGTTTATTTCTTGTTAATTTTATGGTAGTTGCAGGGATTCACTAATTTATTTATTTCTTGTTACTCTTTGCTTGTGGTTTTTGTATAATAAACTAATGAAGTAACAATGCATCTTGGGTTCCAGCCCATCTCGGGCAAGAGATGGCGAAAATTTGCACTGGCCAAGTGACCATTACAGACTCAGTGTACTTTTGTCCCTGTTGAA
This sequence comes from Pachysandra terminalis, assembly GCA_031762675.1. Classification (NCBI taxonomy): domain Eukaryota; kingdom Viridiplantae; phylum Streptophyta; class Magnoliopsida; order Buxales; family Buxaceae; genus Pachysandra; species Pachysandra terminalis. The sequence continues at coordinate 13,644 of JAUPMG010018286.1, read as the reverse complement.
AAGTTTTCTAGATACATGCACAAAGATGCAGTTCTGAAGCTTATACATGGCATTCCTGGTTTTCTTTGTCAAAAATAAGTGTCTGCGATCTAACCACACTATAATTCCTCAATGTCGAGACACATATTTCAATTCATTTCCTTCGACATGGTACGCTTTCCCTTGAAACTTTGGTAATCTTAATTCCCTTTCATTTGAATACATGGTTGCAAGAAAATTGTTGTGTGGTGCATTGCGTTTCATTTGGCTTGGTCTGTAGCTGTGATTTATGAAAATTCATTTATCTAATTATATTCTTTTGATGCTTTATGTTGCGTTTCTTAATTAATTTAGTTGTAGTAAAGCTCGTAGTTATATAATCCTATTGTTTTGTTGGCCTTGTGCACCAATGTCTTGTTCCCTCCAAAGAGATTTATGAACTCAAGCTGCATTGGTTTTAGTACATTGCCGCATAACATTATTGTTTGTATAAATTATAATGAGTGATGGTAACTTTTATTTCAATGTGCAATCAACTTGGTGACTAGTTAAGTGACTAGTCAAACTACTTTGAGTTCTAATGTGTAGATGGAATCCACTATTTGCTTCTATTCAAAACAAAAGGTAAATAAAGAAAGAAAAAAAGAAGTGTCTATGAACTTAGTTTACAGTGTCACCACTTGAAATGCTTTAAGCTATCTTCACAAATGTAAGTCTCAGTCATGACTGGTTAAGTTGCACATTTGATTGAGTTCATTTGAAAATTGCAATGGATGATTCAAACAGAACCAATAGGTCCATTGGTTGTGCCAGGTTCTAGATTTAGTTAAGATTTCAAAATTTCCATGATTCTTTTTTAGATCGGGCTATTCTAATGTTTTTGATGGAAAACTGACTTTCATTAAAGGAAATGTGGGAATCTCTTTTAGCCTGTGAGCATGGCCCTCTTGATTCTGCCTTTACCCACCTAACTACATTAGAAGAGCCTCTGTCCACAATGATGTTTGAGAACCCCAATCTTTTACATTCCCTCACCCTTAAAGTAAACCCATGGATTCATCTCTATCAGAGTCTTCTACTCCTGATGGGCCCAAGGAAGGCGTGCATGATTGTGCGTTCATGATCGTCAACTGACCTCCATAGTCCATAGCTCAACATACTTGAGTTTCCTGAAGAACACCTATCAAAAGTAAATTTAAGTCTCTGATGGGGAGGACGCCTCCAATGCTGAGGTTGAATGCGGATGCAAATAGGTGACTGAAATGGTTTTCAATCTCCAGGAATATCCCCCAGTCCAATACCTTGAAACTCCTTGCTTGAAAATACTCTGAAGAAGGCTATTGTTTTGATTATCCTTTTGATCCTCAAACAATATACTGTTCCATTCCTTCCAGGTATATCATAAAACATCAATATTTAGGCTTCTCCACAGCAGCTTCTCTTATTTTCCTCCAAATCACTGTTGATCAAGCTGCATTAGACTTTAGAAATGCAATGACTTGAGGGATCCAATGTGCGTCCAGATGTTGGAGCAATGGTCAAAGCATACGATCACCATCATTATAATGAATCATTCAGTATAAGCATTTCAAAATGTCATCACATAATTCTCTCATGACTAACCGTGCTTCATGCAGGGTATTATATTCATTCAAGCAATGAACAAAAGAAAAGAGAGATTAGGTCAGGGATTGAGAAGAGTGAGCACTACTAGTCTTCAAGGTATAGAGTGGAGCTTTAGGGAAGCCATTTTCACTTTTTTAAAGAAACTATTTTTGAGATATTGACAACAGAAAGTAGAATATTGACTGTAACTTCTATGAACTTGATCTGTTGTAAAGCGCTTTTTTGCTTGAGGTTCGCTGATGATTGACAAATAATGATTTGTATGAAGGGTTTATCTAGTCGGGTCCAGTTCTGTAGTCGAAACTGTAAAGGCCCTCTCATTTTTGCCTAAACCTACTTCCTTTGCACCTTTTTCTACTTATGCTTTATGCCCACATCCAAGAAGCTTCAAGGCAGATAATCCTCTTTGGGAATCTTTATGTGTATCTTCTATATTCAGTCCTTTATTATTTCAAAGAACAAGTTTGTTTAGTCATCATAATGTTTTCTTGAAATGGGGCCATTCTAGACACATGAACAATGCATCAATTACACTGAAGGCAGACAACGGCATTGTCAGGTTTTATCTTGATAATTCCCCTTCTGATAAGAATAGGTCTGATACAAAAGGGAGGAAGATGATCAAACGGGTGAAGATCTCCAGAAAAGCAAAACTGAATGAACTCAGGTTCTATCGTCTGAAAGCGAAAAAGAGGATGAAATCCCCAAACCCAGAAGTTAGGATTAGGTATAAACTTGAAAAGGTTGATCTCCACCTGCTTTCCTTTTCCTTCTACTTTTCAGGACTTTCACTTTCAAATAAGGGTATTGGTTGTAATGGCAAGGTTTGAGGGGTACTTGTAGCCATTATATCAAACCTTAAGGGGGTGTCAATGAAATTTACCCTTATTTGAAAGGCACATGATCCTTGCATTTCAATAGAAATGTAGAATTGAAAGTTATTTTGACGTGGTGGGTTAATAATATACTATTACTTTTTTGGTCCTTCAGGCTAAGCGAAAGGAAGCATGGCTAATTGAAAAGCTGAGAAAATTTGAAGTTCCTAAAGCTGCTGCTGAAACATATGATCCTGAAATTCTTACCGAGGAAGAGAGGTTTTACCTCAAGCGTACTGGTGAGAAAAAGAAGAATTATGTCCCAGTTGGGAGACGTGGAGTATTTGGAGGTGTTGTTCTCAATATGCATCTCCATTGGAAAAGGAATGAAACTGTGAAGGTGGTTTGCAAGCCCTGCAAACCTGGACAGGTTCAGGAGTATGCTGAAGAGCTTGCTCGGCTATCTAAAGGCATTGTGATCGATATCAAGGCTAACAATACTATAGTATTCTACCGAGGAAAGAATTATGTACAGCCAGATGTTATGTCACCTCCAGATACTCTATCTAAAAACAAGGTAATTTAGGCTATCCATGCATCATAACATGATGAAGCATTCTAAGCAGATAATTTTTAACCATGATTTTGTCTTCTATGCACATCTTCTGTCAGTAAAGAGATGCGATTCCATTAATATATTAAACTACTAGCTATCAATATTCATTTGGCTTTTCAATTACTTGAAACTTTTTTCTTCTGTTAGGAACTTAACCCTTTTTTTAGTTTTTGATTCATCAAAAAAACGTAAATTAAGATACCTTTATTGAATCCAACTAGAAGTATACAAAATGTATGCACAGCTAGAAAGACAGAAGGCATAATCTATGCAAAAAGAAAAAAAGATATTCCCTTGCCCTCTAATTACTCAGCCCTGCTCCCAACATCCATGCATGAAGATATGACAGCACTATATTGGAGATATTTTGTTTCACTGAAAAGAAAATCATTGCGAACACATAGTGGCATGAAATACTTTCTTCTTGTAGTTTGACAATTTCTATTTTCCAGGTTTGTTTTCCATTTCCCGGTTCTCTTTTTTACTTGTATTTTTAATTGCTGTTTTTAAAATATTGATATGTTGTGCAATTTTCTTAAGTTCATTTTAACACTGAAGCTATATTTCTGATTCACTGTCATATGTAGCTAGGCATGGCATGCTGAAAACAACTCTCTGAAAATAGTTATACATACAGAGAAATTTATTAGAAGAGCAGTAAAGATCAAATATTAGATTAGATCCATAGAATAACACGTTTCATTCTTATAGAGATCAATTTTGCATAATCAAATCAAATAGCAGATATAATTTCAAACTAAAACACCATGGCTTTCTTGCTCTAGTTTCTATGAGAACCAGAAGGTTGTTATTGTCATTTACAAAATTTCTAGGTCAATGTTGGGTTGGTATAATGAGGTAAATTTTTCATCTGACTGCACATATTAAATAATTGACAAGATAAAGAAAGTAGATTAAGATGGTTTATACAAGTAAAACAGAGACCTAGAAAGGGACCTGTGAGAAGGTATGTGTGGACTTATATTGAAGGGATCTAAAAGGGGTTAGAGGAAGACCAAAAAAGACCTAGGTGCAGTTGGTCAGAAATGATTTAAATACACATACTGACATAATATATGGTTTTTGACATTAGGATTGCGGAGCAGGAACTTTTGTTCATCTTATCCTAATTAGTTGGAGTAGGACATTTTGTGGTTTTTCTTATTTTCAAGTATTATTGCATTCATAAATTCTATGATGTTCCAACTTTCAAACTCTTTCATGATCAGATGGCTAGAAAAATTTGCTGAATTTGCCTCATCTATATTAAAGATGATTGGGGGGAGATTTTAAGGAGACAAAAGGAAAGATAGATTAGAAGATTTAAGGAACCTTTTGACACACAGACATAAATATATATATACATATTACATTCTTAGAGACATTGGAATTACCACACACATTTATATACATATATTGGATGTATTGACTAATTGATTTTGTATATTCGAAAAAAACAAACAAGTTAAGATTCCATTTTCTTCCTAAATTATTGCAGGCCCTGGAAAAGTATAAGTATGAGCAGTCCCTTGAACATACAAGCCAAGACCTTGGAATTACCACACACATATTTATATACATATAATGGATGTATTGACTAATTGATTTTGTATCTTCTAAAAAACCAAACAAGTTAAGGTTCCATTTTCTTCCTAAATTATTGCAGGCCCTGGAAAAGTATAAGTATGAGCAGTCCCTTGAACATACAAGCCAATTCATTGAGAAACTAGAGAAAGAGCTGGAGAAATATCATAAGCACCTAGCTCAGTACAGAAAGGGAAAAGAGTCTACACAACAAGATTCAATCACTAATCTCTGATGGAAATTTTTTCTTGATGGCACTTTTTGTTCTTGATAAAATTTCTGAAAGAGAAAAAGTGAAGTATCATATAACTCAAGAAATGTTGAGGTCATGATGGTTGCCAAAGGGTTATAGTGCTGGTTAATGATCAATAGGTGCAACCATATTTAGCAAATACGTGTATTATTTGCGATATGCGTATTATACGCATATAATACATAATATGTGATGCATACTATATGTGTATAATATACATATGTATGTTTAAATAAAAAATACTTGTGTTCGGCGTATCCAATCCAATAATTCGGTATAATACACGTATTATTCATGTTCAACGTATGATACAAGTATAATACACATAATACACGTACGTATTAAACAAATACGAAACAAAATATAATTTTTTAAGGAAGAAAAAAAAGGAAAAAGGGAAGATGGAAAGTTGGAAACCATTCTAAAGGGAAAAAAAAATTATTTTCTTTAATCTTTCTTAGAAATCTGTATTTCTTTTTTGGAAATACACTTGTGAGTTATGAGTTATGACAATATGACTTGTCTAGACTCTAGAATCTAGTCACTCGTGTACTCTGTTTCTTCCTCTTCCTTTTTTTTGGAGCCAATCAATCTTGACAATCTTAGTAAACTTCCTAAATATAACTATGATGATAGAGAAGAGCTTATAAATTCAGAAAACAATAGAGAAGATACTGAAGATCTTTCATGGCTTGATAGCCTAAGATCATCATTTCATTAATTGTGAGATACTATTTTAGTGAAACTTGTAAAGCTTCTACAATACTTTAGCTTTTTTTTCTCTAATTGTTTTGATGAATTGGAATAATTATTATACCTAGTTGGCTTCAATATGTATTTATGATAAATTTAAATGACTTATAAACTTTGTTTGACACATACAGTGCTATATATATATATATATATGAAGTACCGAATTTTTACTTCCGAACTTTTGCCACTTAAAAGTATTATACACGAACATCACCGTCCCTGAATCTTTGACGTTCTCGTATTTTATTGCCGAATCTTTACCGTATTTAATGACACTTAATCCAAATTGTTCTCGAACGTTTGCCGTACCGCATTTTTGCCGTCCCCGAACTTACTAACTATGGTTTGGACAAACTCATGACCTATTAGATCTTCTAAAGATTTTCTGAAAAAGAGTGTTTAATTTATTTTTGCTTCTCGTGATTTTGGTCCATTAAGTCTGTAGTATTGATTGGATCCCAACTAATTTTTGACAAGCCAGCTGGATTATTATCATTTGCATTCCTACATTTCCAACCAGCAAAAGCTTTGAAATGAATCAGTTTGATATCGACCACTCACAAAAAATTGGAGGTAAGGGAAACATTGGGGAAGATGGGGAACCCCCATTGTAAGACCATGTTGGTAGCTCCTAGACTATTATACATGAACCAAATCAATCACCATTTGATTCAAGAGTTGAGGCATCTGGACTTGGTACAGGAGCAGGGTAAAGGATTTACATCTTAGCACAAACCGTATACATAAAATTAGGGGCTTAGATTAGATTTCCCTTGGTGTATAGTGGTCTAAAATCACTAGATTTTCCCTACAGTTGTTAACCAGATAATTTTTCTTTTCTTTTTATCGGTAAATAAAGTTTCTATTATATAAGCCCTAAGGCCAAAAGACTATTCAAAGTAAGTATATATACATATTACACTTGCATCCCCCCATCGAATAGGAATTAACTATCCCACTTCAGCCCCCATGTACAATCAAAATCAGTAAAACTAATCCCCCTGAATTCTGTGTAATTAGATGACCATAAGAATAGTAATTGTATAACATGTTCTATCAATTTATAAGTCTCAGTTTCCTACTCTTTAAAGATCCTCTGATTTCTTTCCCCCCAAACCGTCCACAATATTGCTGCCGAGCATAAGTTCCATAAAATATTGCTTCTACGTTTGCCTCTCTTCTTCTTCCTCCAGCCCCAACTGCTTAATTCTGCCTTTATATGCTCTTGCTGTACCCACACTACTTTAAATCTGTTCATGAAGCAAATCCAGATCCTCCTAGCAACCTCACAGTGTAAGAGTAAATGAGAGACACTTTCCTCTTCTTTTTTACACAAACAACACCTCGAACCCATAACCCACCCTCTCCTTTTGAGATTATCACAAGTAAGAATTCTATTCTGAGCAGTTACCCAAAGGATACCTTAGATGGTGATCCCGCATTCCAGATGAGTTTCCAAGGACCCTCCCCCCTACTCTCTCCCGCCATCAAGTCGTACATTGCTTTAATTGAGAACTCCTCTCCATCCTTCCTCTCCACACTCTACAATCCCCTCCCTCTCTCACCTTGACTTTATATACCCTCTCCACCAGATTTGTCACTTCATCAATTTCCCAATCTAAAATATTCCTTCTTAACTTCAAATCCCAATCCCAACCCATTGCCAAATCCTTCCATGTCAAAAACCAATAATAATTCATAATACAAAAACAAGTGCATGATCCATCCACTGATAAAATGAATCAATATTTTCTTGTTATATTTATATGGTAAACATTATACTTGCCTGGTTCACAGTTTGGTTCTATATGTGTGGTTTTGCTAATTCCCTTTGTGAATCCAATTGAAAGTTTTTCTTTTTATGTAGCTACATTATTTGCTACAGTGGTTTGTGGTTCAAGGTTCATCATTAACATCAACAAAATTGTCCTTTTCGGTCTTCCTCTTGCCCCTTTTAGATCCTTTAATATATACATGTGCAACTTCTCACATACGCCTCCCAAGTCTTCATTTTATATGGCCAACCCATCTAAATCTACTTTATTTTATCTCCTACTGGGGCTACTCCTGGACTCTCTCATGTATGTATGTTCACTACTTTATCTTTTCCAGTCTTCCCACACATCCATCTCAACATCTTTATCCTAGCTACACTAATCTCCACCAATGTTGTTCCATCTTGCTATATCTTTTGTGCTCTGCAGCATAATATATTCAGGATTTGTTACGATCCTAAATGTTAAATGCTTAACCAAATCTGTTTCTATCAGTCCTGGGGCCTTTAGAACAACGGTTAAGTACGTAACAATTGGTATCAGAGCAGGTACCATGTTACAGGTTCAAGTCACGGAAGGGTATAAACTGGATTAAAATGCCTTGGAATTATGTATGGGCATGATGCCAAGTCATTGAATACTGATAGGTGAGTGGAGCCACCAAAGAGAAAAGGCTATCATCGGGTCAGTGTCGATAGAGTTTGCCAGAGTGAGCCGCCGTGGACGTCAGCTATGGAAGAGTGGTGATTGTTACAATCCTAAATGTTAAATGCTTAACCAAATAAGTTTCTATCAGTCATGGGGCTTTTAGAACAACGGTTAAGTATGTAACAATTTGTGAATGATCTGTGTCAGATCAGCTCAGTGTAGAATGATAGACTGTTCAAAGAACATTTGTAGGTTCACAATGAAAATTTTCATGACTAATCTTCCACAAGAGTCGGTAAGTTTTAATAAACTTCAAATATGTATATGAGTACTGAATATTTTCTCACTGGGATAAAGGACAACTTTAATTAGTACCCTTCCTAAAACACATAATTCAAATTAGATAAAATGACACTCTAATTACACACAACTAAGTGAAAAAATAATGCTCTATCATTACCTCCCTGCATATTTCCTGGTGTGTTGCCAAAAGCTCATTATACTTGGTCTGTAAATCTGACATTTCAGCTTGTATCTTTTCATATTCAGATACAGTTGGACCACCTAATTTTTGCTGGATGAACCTGTCACACCAATAGTAAGGAAGGTTAATATGTATCTCAAATTTGTGGGGGCATACTTTTTTTTAAATGTTGTTATGATTTTAACATATAAAATTAACAGAATCGGAAGAATCTACTCAATTAAAGGAGGTTTGTTGTTCTGTTAAGAAACATTGAATTTTTGGGGCAGATTTTTTTAAAATACTTTTATGACTTTAATAAATAGAATTAAGAGAATCAGAAGAACCTACTCCATTGCAGAGGAAGGTTTGTTGTTCTGCTCATATAGTGCGACCAGGACTACAAGACAATCAAAAGAAAAGAAAAGAAAAAACACTTCCTCCATAGTTAGAGAATTAACTGAACTATCACATTTCTTGCAAACTAGAGAGAGAGAGAGAGAGAGAGAAGAAAACCTTTGGTAAGGGCATCAAGTACCCCACTAGTCTCTAGATATTTGCGAAAAGCTTCCTTCTTTACTTCCTTTTCCTTCAAAAAATATATATATATATATATATATATATATATATATATCAGGAAAGGAACTTAGGGAGAATAATATTTTCAAGGAATACCCTTTTTGGTAAAGACCACATATTACCCTACAGATTTGTCAATTATGCATCTGCTGATTAAAAACAATAAGATAAATCACCCACCCAACACAAATTTTGGTTTTGTCACAAGGCATTGTTATCCTAGCTTCCTCCAGGCCCTGACTACTGACTACCTTTGATGCTCCTCTCAAGATTACCAAGAGCCTAATCATTCCAATACACTCACCACTGGCCTAAGGGGCTTTGAATAGTAACTAATTATGTTACATGGACACATTCATACATCATACCTCAGACAAATTGCATGCCAATATTACAGACAGATCCCGACGCTGACGTGCAGTGGATTCATGCGGTCTCAGTTGTTTGCTGTGTTTTACAAAATTCTTTGAGGGAAGTGGGGCACCACATTTTTTTTTTTTGAAATGTCAAAAAAAAGGTGGTCTCGTTGTTCTATACAAGGGAGACCTATAACTACTAACAAAGGAAGATGTTGTCTCATTCTTTCATACAAGGGAGACCTAGAACTCATAGTTTAATACAACAACAAAATGCTTATCCCAACAACACGTAATAGCTTCCATCATGGTGTAAAGGATCGCTCGATCCCAAGTTGTATTGTCCCGATACAACTCGGGATCGGCTCGGTCCAAGACATGACACATATATCAGTCAAACTCAGTTGAACTTGGTCAAACTCGTTCGGATCGTCCAATCCAGCTAAGTCAAAACTAATCAACCGAGACAAGGAATTTATCATTTTTTCTGTTCTTTTGACTCATTGTTTGACTTGGCCGATCCTGATACGGATTGCCGATCTAACTTGGGATCGACCGGGAACGATCCCAATCCGATCTGCGGGTTAAAAACACTGTCTTTCATAAGTAGCAATAATCACAAGTGTGTCATCAACAAAGAAAATAACCAAACAACGCTAACAACCGCGATATTTGAATAATGGTCCACTTTCAATAATAATGAAATTAAAAGCAACCCTATAAGCTCCCTGAACACATATAAAAACTCTGAAATTTTGAATGTCCAGTTTTGTTTGTAGTATTTATACTTGATTGTCCCACCCATCATTCAATATAATTCTTCTAAAACTGTAAGAAGCTTTCAAAAATTAATACATATAGCTCATGATTCCAACTTTTTTTTTTTTTTGTGGGGGGTGGTTGCTGAATCTGACACCATACATATGTGTCAGATTCCGACACTTGAAATCTTTTTGCACCCTTCAAATTGTAGATCAAGTTTAGATCTAAACTCAGATCTCAATGAAGCTCTCATAAGATCTAAACTCGATCTACAATTTGAAGGGTACAATAAGATTTCATGTAAATCAATCCCTAGGCATTCCAAAGTGCTTATATTAAGCATCATCTTTGGACAGTCTTGTATATGTTAATAAACATGGAGATTATTCTCAAATATTTTCAGTAAAGTTCCAAGAAAATTCTCATAATAAACATCAGAACTAGCCCATTAACTGCAAAGATCTAAGTTGAATACCAAAGCAAACAAATATTAAACCTAAAACCTAAAAGAAATTTCTTGCAATGCACAAACAAAATTGGGTTTTGAGAACAACCCAAATGAAACAGAACAAATCCCAGTCTCCTTTATTCCCACTAAATTAGCACTCAGAAGACAATAACAAATGCAGAAGAAGCAAACTGACAAGAACAAAATCTAGTTATATGAAAAACAAGAAACCCAATTTAAAAGAACTAATTCACCTATGATCAAGAAAAAAAAATTGGGGTAAGTGATCTGCTACTTTTGATGCAAAGTAAAAGATGATCTGGTAGAAACTAACCATCTTTATTGGAAATGCAGAATCCAATCCACCCGAGTGAGATCGCTTTTTAAGGTTTTGAATGGAGTTTGCAATAGGTTCTGAAAGAGAGACAGGAGAGACAGGTTAGTTGGGTTGGAATAGATGGAGCACAGATCCCACACCACACTTTGGCTGCTTTTTCGCTTTTAGGGAGAGCTTTTTTATTTTATTTTATTGGTTTTCTCTGGATTATATACAATCTTTTTTGCCACGTGGACGGATATTTTGGCCATTTGTTAGAGCGTTATAACAAGCAACGCAGTTGAAAGTCACGATATAAATAACTGCCGTTTTTTAAATTAAATATATGATTTTTTGATATATATATATATATATAATATAAATAACTGCCGTTTTTTAAAATTAAATATATGAATTTTTGATATATATATATATATATATATATAAAATAGTTATAAATAATATTTAGTTGAATGGCAACGGGAGGGTTAGGGTCGGTCGTAGCCAACCCAAACCCGATTTATGGGTTACTAAACCTGAATCATGCAACAAGGCGAAGCAGGGTGGGGCGAGTTACTCATTTAACCAGCCCCAATGCCTTCCCTAGCAATGAGAAGATGATGTTGATCAATCCAACCCGTTCACCTAAGATAGCAAGATAGCAACACCTCAGGGTTCCGTTCGAAACAGAATCCAGGTTTTTTTTTTTTTTTTTGGTTTTGTAACATGATCCCAGCTATACTTAGGCTATACTTAGGCTGCGTTTGGCTCGGCTTGTGCTTATGGATAAGCACTCATTGGATTAGTTGTTCAATGGGAACACTTATCCACAACGACGATAAAATGCTTACTCGACGATAAAATGCTTACTCGAAGATAAAATGCTTACTCGAAGAAAATAGCGTTTGGTAAATACATTTATTTAAGTGCTTATGATATTTTAGGGGTAAAATTAGTATTATAAAAATATTATTAAAGTTTAGAAATAACATTTATTTAAGTGCTTATAAAAATTTAGGGGTAAAATAGGTATTTTAAAAATATTACTAAAGTTTTGAAATACCTTAATGCACAAGAACTTGGAAGAAGCTACTCTCAGCAGCGTCTCCTTATGGGTAGCCTTCCTCTAGTGCTTCCTTATGGGTAGCCTTCCTCTAGTGCTTATGCGTAAGCAATTACCCATCAGCACTACAAAACACATTTGTTTTTAAAAAGTGCTTATATAAGTTATAAGCTGCAATAAGTACTTTACAAACTGAGCCAAACATAACTTAGTAGTAAACCCGGATACCTGCAACCACCTACAAGCCACAGGTATCATTCATTTAAGTCTAGGGACTCAAACCAGAGATCTCACGCTTTTTGAGGTACGAGGCTCCCGCTAGACTATCTCATACAGGTTTACAAAGCATTGATACCAACCACTCGCAAGCCAAAGTATCACTTAAGTCACTGCAAGCCACAACCACAACTAGCATTTAAGTCGGGGGACTCATGCTTCCTGTTGCTTGCTTTTGTTCCTGTTGGCTTTACCCAGCAGAAGGCCAGACGGATTAGAACCGCAGTCTTTAACGCATCAACCTGAATCATAACGGATTAGGAAAGCAGTGTTCAAGTATCAACCTGAACCATAATTTTCCTTCCAAGATATCACCCAGTTTTCATCTGTTGATCCCCATTCATACACAGTACATAAGGAGGAGGCAACATTCAATAGATTCTACGAAGAACACTGGAAATTCTGTGAAAAATTGTAAACAAGTCAGTAATAAATCAGATGTCATTCTTAGGATCATCGGATCAAGTTAGATTTCGGCACATGACACAATTGATGAGAGCCAGAACCATCGGATAGTCAATTGTCCACAGGATAAGAAACTAGTCCCAAAAACAAATAAGTAAAAACATGAACGAGTAGACTGCATTTCTGTGACAGTCTGGTGACGTTCCATTTTCAGGTATAGCGCACCTTGAACAGAAATCTGAAGAGAACATAGGGAACAATCTATTCACAGTTCACAAGATACAAGAAACATACAGCATCCGCATACCAGTTCTTATGTGTGAGTGCATGTGACCAAGAGCAGGCAAAAATAGAGCCAGTCAGACTTTTTTCACCTTAGACAAAAATCTGAACAGAACATGCGATCTGTGATGATAGCTGGAAAAAATAGATCCCCTGGATTTTTTTGGCAGCAACCTGTGCATCTTTGTAAGAATTCACAATTCACTCATGTATCGGGGTGGTTCTTTTTAGCACGATGGAGTCCTCTCCTAATATACGATCTGCATCCACCAAACTCCATAAGAGACTGGTAGAAAGAAATGAGAGACTTTTAAGCACAAAAGAATATATTCTTAATTTCTTAACACTTGACATGAAAAGCAATGCAGAAAAACTACATCAACATCTACTGCAGAGTACAAAGAAAGCAAATGAAGAGCGTTGTTGGGTTTGTTTTGCTTGTCAAATTTAGGGGAGAAATGTTTTCCTGATTTTGATGATTTTTACTTATTTTGACTATGGTTCAAAATATCGTATCGAGGTAGCGTATCGGTCGGCCCAAAAAAGGATACGTATCGAGTATCGACACGGATACGTTATAAAAATCATGGATACGGGTGGATACGCAAGGAAAACGATGGATACATAAACCAATACCTATTTTTA
>JAUPMG010018276.1:0-15287 GCA_031762675.1 Pachysandra terminalis | reverse complement strand
GGCCACCACATTTGGCAAGCAGTTTTAGCCCACACTAAGCTTCCAGGAGATATCCAAATATCATAATTTTCTGTAGTTTCTGAGTTTGAAGGGATAGACTCCAATGCTCCAGAAGCGTCATCATCAAGCCTTTCAACGTCCCTACATAACATTTAAGAAGCTAGTCAGTGAAAACCATTAGATTTTGAATTCCAAGTGAAACATGATTTTTCATCCATAAGTGTTAGAAAAGGGTATTCCTATGTTGCATTGGTATGGTACGTGTCAGACTCTGACCTGGGTATAGACTGTTAGATTTAGCAAATAAGGATTCGTAGACACAACAGAATATTCAAATAATGGAGCAGAAAATATTAGAAAATATGTAGGATTAAAAATATCCCATTTTATGAACTTCCTCGCATAAATACAAGGCTTTAATGAGCTTAGTAAAATTATGTTATTCACTTGAGAGACATTTTATAGGAGAACATACTGCATCTTAAACATTAATTTATGATATGAAAACAAAGAAAAGAAAATCTATGAGTGTTATACCAAAACCTGTCGATCCTCGGAATTCGACATGCATCTGACATGAGCATGTCACTTATTTAGAAGTAATCAAGCAACATAGGTTCATCCACAGCAGAAACCTAATTAGTGTTTACATCAGTGTTCAGTCAGGAATCACCAGAGGGTTGAGAGAACACTTCAGAAGGTTAAAGCAATGGAACTAAGCAAGTGTGGACTTATTTGGGAGGAAGCTAATGCAAGAGTCTGAAAATTAAACATAATACTAGAATCTTGAATGAATGTGGCTGGGTGGATTTGTGACTTGTCCAAGTTGAGTTATAAAGAACAATATTACGTTGACCATATTTTTCAATCCATGTTCACTTGCAAAATGATTTTCACTCTTAATAAATATAGATGATAATTGCACCTTTTGTAGCATTACATGATACGGGCTGCCACTTTTCCAGCTTATCAGCTTGATTAGATTGCACAATCAATTAAAATATTTATGATTAAATAATTTCTCCATTTAATGTAATGCATTCTTTGCAAATACTTTCATACTCCAATTCTTCAGGGCATTAATTAAATGGAAATTTTCATAATATCACTATGATGTTAAACTTCAAGGCCTTCAATAGGGGAAAATAAAATAATAAAGCATTCTGCAACGATCACTACTGCCATCCTAAGCAACTCAAAGCACAGATCTTCCCCATCTTTTTTCTTTTATTGAGCATGTACTCAATGAATTACAGCACAACTGGCAAAGTTGATACATTCCTTAGGCGATGCCTAAGCCAACCCTTAGCATTTCCAGGATCATTAGAACCTGCATTGAGGTCCAGGTAAAGAGTTGCTAAGATCTTGCCTAGTGGAGCCTATACAATGTAGATAGGTTATAAAGCAATAACGAGGAAGGCTTTCACTTGAGACCCGAAGAAAGTGTTCAGGGTTTTAAAGAACATTTCCAGGGTTTCTGTATCCGGCTCTTGTTACAGAAGGAGAAGGTTTAATCTTACTGTCACCCATTCTCCTTCTTGTATTTGGGAATAACTATATTAACCAGTAAAAAAGTTTTTTTTATTTTTTTTGCTATATTGTTTCGTCATCTTTCTATTTTACATTTCGTCCTCTTCATATTTTACATCTAGTTTCTAAATACTATTTTTGATAAAAATAAATATCTTTCAATTAATAAATTTCATAAATAAAATAAAACCAAAATTTGATTGGTTATGGGAATCCCTATCCCCTAAGCCTTGCCTAGAGGACTTGACGACAATGGGTATATACTACATGCATATGTGTACACAGCCAGAAGTTAAAAAGAGAACGACAAGAAGTAGCAATAGAAAATTAATATCGATCCACCCATGCATTCATCAAAATATCCAAATACATCTATAGCTATTTCTAGAGCAAGTGGATTTAGCAAGATCATTACGCCATAAAGGTGTAAGACAAACCTATCATCAATGATGCCCAAAAGTGCCCTATCTGCAACTGATTCAAGGTCAGTAACTGGAACTCCTAAGGAATTTGAGAAGAGTCCTTGAGCCCCATTCTGGGACAGATTGCATTGAGCAAGAGGGTATTTCGGTATGCCCTTTCCACATCTAGAAAAGGAAGCCTGACACCCTTGATGCATGCTAGCTGTTGTGACGGTAGATAAATCATCTTTGCAGCTTGAGATCTTCACCATAGAACCTGACAATACAACGTACAAACACAAAAGCCTTAATTTTTTTACTTAAATTGTATTCTACATTGAAAAATCATAATAGCACCATAGAGGATATCCATAGATATTTAGTAAAGCATTAGCCTTAAAACGTTCACAATATTCTATATTTGCAATCAGGAAATGCAGATCACAAATAATAAATTAATTTGTTTCTCAACCAGTCCTCATACTGTGTTGATCCGGATCAAGCAATAATAATAAACACAGTAAAAACGAAGATCAAACAATACACACAGATATATGTGGTTCAGCAAAGCTTACGTCCATGGGAGAGAAGTTCCCACCATGTCAAAAATGAATTAGAGTTACACAACTTATACTCCTATCCGATATATGGGGCAAATCCCCAATATACCCTTACAGTACTGCGGGGGACGCACCCCATGGTACTGACCCGTATAACGAGTTATCCATGACCCGGGGAGGGACCTCTCCCCATGGGTCCCCTCAAGTCCCTCCCCCATGGTGTTTAAACTCAGTATCGGATCAGGGATCATCCCGGCCCGATACCGAGTTGGATCGACGATCCAACTCGGGAACGGTCTATCCAAAGCATGGCCCAATTTTTATTTTTATTTTATTTTTTTAAATTTGATGGGTGCCAGACCATCCATATTCTCTAACTCATCCGAAATGAAGTCAGATCATCTGGATTGGACAAAACCGAGCCAGAGAGTTGCTAATAAATTAGGGGTCAGCTTGGGATCGCGACTCGTCCCGAGCCGATTTGGAGTTGGATGGGCCGATCCGGATGCGGACCGGGATCGGCCGATCATGTACACCATGCCCTCCCCCTTGGATCTAGAGACTAGTGAATATGAGCCACCTACTATCTCTAACACATTGATATGCATGATTAACCATATTGAAGAATTACTTATTCATCTGATATTACAGTCTATATAACAGGACTTTTTATTTTTTTTCTTATAAATTGTCCAATTGAGTAACTCAAACCCAAAGAAATAGAACTTATTCTGGAACCAATAACTATTGGACCAACCAGTTAACAAAATGCCTTGCCCACCTGATTGGGGTTCGTAATCATAGAACTACCAGTTTGCAATAATAAAGTAAAAAATAAACACGAAATAAACAACAAAGCTCTCCTCTTAACTACTTCAATCACGAAATCGGTTGAAATACAAAAGAACGCAATCCAGTTGAGCAATTAATCAAATCAACATAGCGAAAAGAGGGAATTGCATATGAAAGAGACAAACCTCGATTACAAAAACGGCCATTGAGGAGGGAAGGCGAAGAAGATGTTGATGTTGACGAAGAAGAAGAAGAAGAAGAAGAAGAAGAAGAGGAACAGACGAAAAGGGAGAAGTCGGTTCGAGGTTTGGGACTACGGCTTCTAGGTTGTTTGCAACACTTGGCTATGTAATCATTTTGCTTCTGTGGTTTCTCTGTCATCCTCTTATTCGTCTTTTTCATTTTCGCCATTACTGAGATTCGAGGACAAGCGAGTTCCTTTAGGTTTCGCACAGAGAGGAAGGAACAGAAACCCTCGGAATTAGTCCTCCACAACGAGAAAATTGAATTTGGAGGGGCCAAAGGTTTCTCTCTCTCTCTCTCTCTCATGTCTGTGGAAGGAGAGGTTGGCTAGTGTGTGTCACCGTGACAGTTTTTTAATACGTGGAAGCTGAGGTGGCATGTAAAGAAGTCCACCTAAAAAAAGCACTTGTAACCATGTGGTTGACTGCGCCAGTTGTAGGGAATTCCAAGAACAATACCAATAAGACAAATGGATGTTTTTACTCACGTGTAATTATGGTTCTATATTGGATTTTGCCACGTGTAATTTAGAGTTTTTAATTATTAAATTAATTTATCTATGAGAAACCGTCGGGAAATGCTATTTTGAAGTTCAGATGTAAGTTCACATCGGAAGAACTGGGGCATGCCAAATCATCTATAACAATAAAATTTTTATTTAGATAATATTGTTAATGTAGAAATTGTATTGTTTGACAGGTTTGAATTGAGTTGCTTAAAATAGTATAAATCGCATAAGCATGTAACGACATCGATATTTGACGTGTCATGTGTCAATTGTTTCTGCACTATCCGATGTTGTTGGATAAGGTATTGTTTGGGTAAGTAGGGCGTCTCAATCATTCCGCCTAAACCGTCGCGCGACATTCAGATGCTACTACACCAATTATCAACAAACATATATCAGAAGAATGAGGAAGGACCAAATAGAGAACGCAGATTTTTTTACATTGTTCGACAATATGCCTATGTCCATTAATATCGCTTCATAGGACGGCTTTCTACTATTTAGAAATATAAAGATTACAATGATAACCCTAGTCATACAGAAATAAAGAAAGAAATAATAAATAATGAAGAGAGAGAAAGATATGGAGAGATAGAAGGAAATTAATGATTCCTTCTAATTGATGAAGCCTTTCAAACATAAGCAATCAGCCTTCTCTCTCTTCCTTCTATTCCTTCTTGAGTCTCCCGTGTCTTTTTGTCTCTTGTCTCGGTCTTCAAGTAGACTTTGTTCTGATGGAATGAAGAAGGAAGTGTCATGTGTCACATTTATACCATTAGGTGACACATGGAAGGTGAGTTATACAAAATATATCTAATGAATGTAAATGACTTACAAGTGTTTAAGTAACCGGGTTGAGCAACCCATTAAACCCATAGTTCATGTGTCAAGTAGGCGACAAGCATGTCAAATACGTCAAGCACACAATCAACTGCTAAGTCACTAAATCATCAGTATCTTATTAATTTTTTTATGTTATTTTTAACTTTTAATAAATTAATTTTTTACCGCAATTAAATTTTTGCAATCTTAATAAGGACATCATTATACCAATAATACTTTTAATAGAAGGCACATAAATTTCGAACAAATAAACTCAATATGTTATCTATTAGTAAAATCCATGACAAGGAAAAAACTAGAAACAAAAGATGATTTCCCTTGGGCTTCGTTTGTATCTAAAAAAGTTTGTTGAGAAAGTGATATGTTAGAAAAAAATTAATTTTTTTTGAAAGCTATTCTTTTGTACTAGGAAAATTTATAAATTTGATAGAAAATCTTGATTTTGATGTTTGGTTAAAAAGAATGAATGAAAAAAAATTTCCGTCTATCCATTTTATCCTTCACAAGGAAATGAAGAAGGAAGTTTTAATAATGAAGAGTAGAGTGGGGAACGTGCTCTTTTCCTCACCTTTTTATTTTTCTTTTCTACAAATTCTTTTTTTTTTTTTAATCGAAAAGAGTCGTTTTGTTGCAATCAAAAAAGTTTGAAACATGTTTGGTAGAACCCTCATTTTTCAAATATCCAAACACGCATAGTATGCAGGATAATCATCTTTCCTTTATATTCCCATTAAACCCAGCAAATCAAACGGAGCCTTGAGAACTACAGAAGGTAATCATATCAAAAACATCAAGCACTTATGCTAACCCTACTTGCATCCAAACGCCAAAAAGGAAGCTCAAGAAACTAATCCAGAATAAACTGTATTTAATTTGCTGCTATTCTTATTCCAAAGATGACAAAAGGAACAATTAATAGAAAGAAATATTATGATAGACAAACAATTAAGCAGAAATCATACTTTTGCAAGCAATTCATATTCTCTAGATGTAAACCAATATATATATTTGTGGACCCTTATTTTTATTTTTACTATTGTTTATAAAAGTTTTGAAAGAGAATGGGCTTAAGATTATTCCATTGAGATGAGTTATATAATGAAAGGATTTTAACTTAAAATTTATTATTTTCTTCTCTTTTATAAAAGTAAATCCAACTAATGCAAGCGACCCAACAAGCCAAGTCGACTTAGACTTTGTAGTCCAAAACCATTTATAGGGACCCAGATGTACAAATTATAAGTATTCAAGGATTTTGTAAGTCTATATAATTGAAGAAATGGACCTGCAATATTTGGCTTAGTGAGCCCTTCTATTCATATCCTTAAATTGGAGAGAACTATGATTAGGTAGGACGTGGATCTTCTGTGCTGAACCCCGTGTGGAGAGAACTATGATTAGGTAGGACGTGGATCTTCTGTGCTGAACCCCGTGTGGAGAGAACTATGATTAAGTAGGATGTGGATTTTCTGTGCTGAACCCGAGTGTGAGGTGTGGGCTATGAAACATAGAAAATCCATGAAACAACTCACTCGAAGGTGAAATTATAATTTTGTTCTCAGGTGTGTTTCACAACACACACTTCGACACACGAGATTTCAGCACAGAAGATCTTCATTCGATTAAGTAGAGGCCATAGTATGGAATGTGAAATTTGCGACGGATATGCGTGTGCAGATCATATATTATAATATTATATTTGTGTAGATGCATGTCACGCATCCGGATACCATTGCATGTTTTTTATGTTTAGATGTGATGTGTCATGCACATCTGTCACACATGTGGATACATGATGTACATGCATGCATGTTGTGAATATTGTGCATCTAGTATGCATATGGATATATGACGTGCATGTATGCATGCTTTGAATATTGTACATCTACGACGTATATGGATACATGACGTGCATGCATACATGCTCCAGACAATATGCTCCGTATTAATCCATTAAGAAGATTTATAGAATCCATTTACTTGATGAGCACCTAAAAAAGAAAAAATAAGAATTGAAAAAAAGATTGGAGAGAGAAATGAGAGAGACAGAAAAGAGAGAGAGAGAGGCCACAAGGATTATATAGAATGCCCTTAATTTATTCATATCACAACATTCCAAATACATGTATGCACATACTAACGTTTACAATCACACATAAATATGGATGTGTTGTAAAGTCACTGCACTTTATTCTTAGTTACATTGGGCAGTATTGAATGGTAAACAATAGAGACAGTGAGAAGCTGTAAGAAGGAAATATATACTAATGAACTCGAGCAGTGGGTGCTCATGGTGATTCACCATCTCCACCACCGTATCCAGACCCATAGCCTGATCCTGAGCCTGAACCGTGGCCAGAACCACCCCCGCCTCCACCGCCACCTCCACCACCACCTCCACCACTTCCATATCCAGAACCACTTCCACTCCCATACCCAGACCCATATCCTGAACCACTTCCACTCCCAGACCCGGATCCACCACCACCTCCACCCCCTCTGCCACCACCACCTCCCCCACCTTTGCCGGATCCATAGCCCGAACCACCTCCAGACCCATATCCAGATCCATACCCGGAACCACTACCACCCCCAGACCCGTAACCCGAACCACCCCCTCCACCACCTCCTCCCCCACTACCATACCCTTCTCCTTGTGCACCACCATATCCAGAGCCACTTCCGGAACCATAACCTGAACCATACCCAGAACCCGAACCAATGCCAGAGCCACCACCACCACCTCCTCCACTTCCTCCACCTCCACCTCCTCCCCTACCAAAGATGGAAGATCTAGCAGCATAAGATAGCTCTACAAGGAGCAAAACGAAGAATGCAAGACCTACAACTCTTGAACTCGCCATGTTATTACCAAACACAAATGGAACAGTAAGACTTCTATCTTCCTCTCTCTCTCTCTCTCTCTCTCTCTCTCTCTCTCTCTAAACCAAGAATGTGACTTGCAAGAGAATCGTTAAGGTTGGTTGTCTTTATATAGACACACTCCATCTAAAATTTTCAAGCCTCTCGACTAGTTTAGTAGCTTCTTCGTCCCCTGGTACCATGTAATGTAGTAGTGGAGTTGGTGGTGGGCGACTCCTCTCTCTCCATGCATTTCTCTATCCAAAAAGAATAAAGCTTTCTCCCACTTTAGTTTTATAAATAATAGAAACGACTAACTCTAACACGTCTACGCGTCTGATGATCCTGGTCTCTCTTAAAGTAGTGCAATCCAGTTTCTGAAGCAGCCACACATGGCCACCACCACCACTACCCACCTACCAACGTCCCTGTCAAAATCTCAAGTGCTAGTGGTGGTCTGCTTTATCAAGATGAAAGTGGAACACTTCCAATGACATGTGTCCTTCACTTTCTCTTCTTGTGTATGACCCTATGTGTTCTAAATGATTCATCTTATATATAGTCCTGTACTTTCAGCTATCAATAAGACTTAGATAAGACAAATCGAAACGTGTTGAAAAGCATCATTGAAGAAGGAATTGAAGATATATATATTACACCGTCCAAGAAATAACCTATGATAACCCCGGACCGGCCAGACAAATTCCCATCTTTAGGCTGGGTCTGGGCTTCATCTTTAGGCCCAAAAATTAGCCAGACCGGGCTTGGACATGCATAATGTCTCCTATGCCCTATGATAAGCCCGGACCGGCCAGACAAATTGCCAGCCCTACTTATATATGCTAATCACGTTACTCAATGTTATCTCAAAAACGTTACATGAACTGGGAGAAAAACCTGTTCATCTTCAATCTAAATCAAACTCCATTAATTTTCATAAATTTATCTTCTATGGTTCTACAACATTTATTCAAAATTCATAAACCATTATTTCTTTTCTTTTTTAAGAGAGAGTGAGCTTCACAAAAGAACTGTAACTATTTCATGGACAGAACATAACCAGGTAGTTGGCATCACCTTCACACGTAAACGTGCTCGTCTAATCATCATAGGCATAGCTATAAGCTTGAGGACACTGGTTCTTAAAGATCATCGAATAATTACTCGGCTTGCACGTTGTCGGCGAGGCATACTCGCCGGTGCAATGATATTTAGGGTTTTAAGTGCATCACAAGCACTCCTACAAGCGATTATACTCCCATCCGAGCTCGTAACGCTAAGCTCTGGCGGGCAAACGGAGTTGATATTAGCAGGACAGCTTGAGGAACTGCAATTACCCGATCCACCCTGTGGTGTCACGGAACTGCAATTACCCGATCATAAAAGTCCTGCCCACCATTGGCAGCTAGAGTTAACTCTACTAGGCTTGCTGGTGGAATTGCACCAGGTCTATTGCATTCAATCTGACCTGACCCACAGACTCCCGTGCCGCATGTGAACTTTGCTGTGGAGTCGGTGGTGCAATATATTCGGCCCCAGAACCGTCCTGACCACGGTGCGGGGGCGTCTAATGAAGATGACACATCGGGAGCTAGCTCAAACCCTGTACTAGACAATTGAGACGAGCCACCGCCGGCCAATGTGCCTGGCCCCACTGGGTATGGGCAGTTGTTTTTGAATGTGAAAGTAGCTGTGTGGATATCTGCAATGAAACAAGAATGGAGCTCTTTGTTAATATCAGTAATCCTAACTTGAATGTACTACAAAGATCATGGATTTTCTCGTTCTGATTTTATAGATATTAATTCAAATAAAAATAAAATACTAATGTGTTGTTTACAAAAAGAAGTACAGATTAAAGAAGCCAAATAGTAACAAACGTGAGAATAGGAGGGACAAAAGAAGGGCCAAGAATACTCTAGCTGCCATGGATGAAAGTTTGGGATGGCTTGTGACTTTATTGGATGGGGTAGGAATAGGATGGGTTGAAGATGCTTATATATATATAGCTGTGAGTAAAATCGATCTGTATACCCCAACAACATCTATTTTTGGGTATAGACCAAAGAGAGATAGCCTTGCATATCTACTCCAGTTTTTTTAAATTAATACAGGATTTACTCTTATGGTAGTATCTTAACCCACTTAAATTATCTAAAATTTTCATTCTTTTTTTTTTCTTAACTCTAGTATAAAACTAAGGATCTGTTTGGATGCACCACAAAGAAAATGGTTTTCAATTTCTTTCCTTTTTTTTTTTTTTTCATCCTTGTGGTGTTGGTCGTGGTGTGAAGAACTATCTATCTGTACATTTATAGGGTTATAATTAAAACAAATCATAAAAGGTATTGTAGGTGTCTAAATTATTACAAAATTTCTCAGGAGGCATAATAGTCACATCAAACATCCCTTAGAGCATCTCCAATTGTTTCCTTATAATTTCCCCTATTTTAGGGGTAAGTTTGGTTCAAAAATCAAATTTGGGGAATTGCTCTCCAATGCATCTCCTTATATTCTAACTCAAACCCTTTAAAAATTTCACTTTTATCTCTCAAGTCTCTTAGAGACCGTCAGATGTGAAAAGGGTTCAAAAAAAATTTGACATTAAAAGATTATAGCTATTGGAATTATAGGGAGAAGTTTAGGGATCCCTAAAATTTTCCCCAAATTTGGGGAAAATTTGAACTCCTCCCCAAATATAGGGAGAGTTTTAGGGACGATTGGAGAAGGTTTTGGGAAATAAAAACTCCTCAAATTTGAATATATGGAAAAAAAAATAGATAATGAGTGGAGATGCTCTTAGGCTTTAGCTAAAATTGCTACATAGCTAATACTAAAGAAACATAATGATTCTTGGACTTTGTTATCCAGGGCTGTAATCAAGTTGGATCGGGCTGGATCTGCCATGATCAGAATTTGAACCCAAATCCAATTAAAATTAAGAAGATCCCAATCATGCAAAAAACAAATCCCTTCTCAAATGTGTCACCTTATCCACATGGAATGTGGGCCACATCAGTTTTCTAAGAAGAACCCAATAATATTTTGGCTTCGCATCCTCTACAGCAAGATGGCTACAGCCATCCTTACAACACCGTTGAGATGCCGCCGCATGGGTACCAAGGTAGGGTATCAAAGGAGGGTACCAAGGTGAGGGAGGAATCGGTGGGATATTTATGGGGCTACTTTGTCCATGTGGCATCCCCTTATTGGTGTTGTAAGGATGGCTGTAGCCATCCCACTGTAGAGGATTTCTAGTCGAATATTATGGCTGGAAATCCTCTACAATGGGATGGTTATAGCCATATTTACAATACAAATTAAATGGCGCCATATGTACATGGCCGTCACCTGTTAAGGTAGAATAAGCCAATTAAAGTAAAAGTGGATTTCAGATTTATTGGTCTCTTAGGTTTTTAGAAATATCAGTCATCCCTTTTAGTAGGGTCGCACTGTCCATGTGGCGCCCTCTAAATAGTGTTGTACGGATGGTTGTAGCTATGCCACTACAGAAGATGCGCGGCGCAATATTATTCACTAATGAAATAAAAGAATGCAAAGAGATTTATATATAACGTAGTGGTTTGGACACCCATGAAATTATGTTAACCAAATTATTCCTTTAATGACAAATCATTCACTTCCATATTGCTCATATACTCCATTTTACAACCTGATTATGAATTGACTATGGTCAACTCTAATGGTGAATTGATCTATTCTTTCGTAAACCAAAGAGATGATCTACATGCATCAAGGCCGTCAAACATTGGCTATTTATCATACTTAATTTCTAAAGCTGTGATTCTCGTTTGAGAAAGAGAATAATTTATTCCATCTATACTTCAAGGACAGAATGTAACCAGGTAATTGGCACCACCATTGCATGTAAATGTGCTAGTCTGATCATCATAAGCATAGCTATAAGCTTGAGGACACTCCTTCTTAATGATCGTAGAATAATTAGTCGGAGGGCACGTCGACGGCAAGCCATAATCCCCGGTGCAACAATACTTAGGATCTTTAAGCGCGTCACAAGCACTCCTACAAGCAATCACACTCCCATCCGAGGCTGTAACCATCAGCTCTGGTTGGCAGTTGGAGTTGATACTAGCTGGGCAGCCTGTGGTCCTGCAATCGCCGGATCCACCCTGCGGGGCCAAGGACACGGGCACATTGTAGCCATCGACAAGGCTAATATCATAAAAGTCCTGCCCACCGTTTGCTGGTAAAAGAGTTAATTCTACTAGGGTTGCCGGTGGAGTTGCACCAGCTCCATGGCATTCAATCTGACCCGTCCCACAGTCTCCTGTGCCACATTTGAACTTTCCTGCAGAGTCCGTTGAGCAATATGTCCGGCCCCAGAAGCGTCCTGACCATGGTGCAGTAATGTTTAAAGATGATGATGCACCGGGAGCTAGCTCGAACCCGGTTTTATCCAATTGAATTTGAGATGAGCCGCCGCCGGTCAATGTGCCTGGCCACACTGGGTATGGGCAATTGTTTGTGAATGTAAATGTAGCTGAGTAGGCACCTGCAATGCAACATGAATACTATTATTAATCTCTTTGTAAACATCAGTAGTCCTTGAACATAAAAAGTACATTGCATGGATATTTTGGGATTGCAATGTGATATTGAACAATGGGTATCGGTTGACTGTTCATAATTTATATTACAAAGATCGTGAATGAATAGTCTCTTTTTCTGATCCCATGCATAGGAACTGCTACAAATAGAACTGAAAGTAATAAGGTTTTGCATATTGTAGATCGGGATCAAGCAATAATAATAAACACATAAAAACGAAGATCAAACAATGCACACAGATATACATGGTTAGACCAAAGCTTATGTCCATGGAAGAGAAGAAGTTTCCACTATGTCTAAAACGAATTAGGGTTACAACTTATATTCCTATCCGATATCCCCAATATATCCTTATCGTATCGAGGGACTCCACCCCCGCACCCCGCACCCCGTAACCCCATGGTACTAAGCTATACTAACCCACACAACGAGTTACTCATAATCTGGGAGAGACCTCTCACCATGGTGCTCCGCTTCGCTCTGTCCCATGGGATCTCCCAGGTCCCTCTCCCTCTTAGATCTAGAGACTAGTGAATATGAACCACCTACTATCTCATATATATATATATATATATATATATATGGAGAATTGTATAAAATAAAGAAGCCAAACGATAACAAACCTGAGAATAGGGAGGTCAAAAGAAAGGCAAAGAGTAGTCTTGTTTCCATGATTGAGAGACTGTAATAGTTTGTAACTCTGTATGGAATTGGGATAAGATGGTTTGAATATTGGATGGAGATCCTCCACACACACACATATATATATATATATAAAAGAAAACTGAAATCCACCCCAAGTTTTAAACTAAAATTAGTAAAAAAAATCTTGGAAAAGGGAGTGAGATGCTATTAAAAGAGTCAAAGGGTCTATCCTGTACATTGATTTAAATAGACCCTTTGACTCTTTTAATAGCATCTCATTCCCTTTATTCCCTTTTCCAAGATTTATTTTACTAATTGTAGTTGAAAACTTGGGGTGGAGGTTCAGTTTTCTTTTATTATCTTTTAATTAATTTTAACTAAAGATTTGGTTACCGTATGATTTTTGATATTTGGACACTATTTACAGTTTTTATGCGCTTCAAATTAAATCAGTTAGAGGCTAGAGCTATGCCATATAAACACTGTACTGTGTACGGTTATCAAATTCATATTGTCCAAATCAATGTAGAATAGTGTTAAGTATCAGCCGATCTCGAGTCGAATTGGCCAATACAACTCATGGTTGGTTCGAGATGAGTCACAATCCCAAGCCGATCTTGAAAACTACTAAAGTTTTTTGACTCGGTCTGAAACCGAGTCAGATCATCCGATCCAGACGATCTAACTCGATTTTAGACGATTCAATATGGATCGTTCGACACCACTCAAAAGTTTTTGATTTAAAAAAAAATTGGGCCACATTTGGATTGGCCGATTCTGAGTTGGATCGACGATCCAATTCAATATCGGACCGAGAGGATTATAGAAAATCAATACAGCATCTCATAAAACTGTATTTTGAATTCTATATGTTTGAATTCAAACTGTGTAAATCTTATCTTTTGTAACAGTCTTTTGATACTCATATATACAAGATACTTGATTCATCTTAGATTAAGGAGAGTCAACAATTCATTGAGTAAATCTACATGGTATCAGAGCCTGCTAACCCACGTCAAACTTGTGAAAAGTTGGATGATTACAAGTCTTCTGCGCTGATGCAACTTCATCGTCCATGGATATTTCTGTTCTAACAATTGGGAATATTCAACATTATGTATATCCATAAAGTTTGATTGTGGAAATTTTCTTCTTTGGAGGTCAAAGTTTCTTCCGATACTTTGTGCTCGTGATTTGCTTGGGTTTGTTACTAGTGACATATCTTGTCCATCTCAATTCATTCTTGGAAAAAAATGGTACTCCATCTTGTGAAATTGATCCAGAATGTTAATATTTTTGAAGTTTTGCCCAAGAAAAACATAAAGAGTTATAAAAGCCCTTTCTATGGGTTATAGTGGTGAACATTCACACTTGTCATACGTTAAGTAAAAAAAATTATAAAATAAGGATTTAACATGGTTCATGCAACCAATAAAATAAGGCTAAATCCACGGACAAAAACGATGATCATAACAAGAAGTGGCCCTGTTGTAGGGTGAAGAAGAAAATGGTTAATAATTTTGGCCACAGAAAACACATCCTTCCAGAGTTGTTAGGGTTTAAGGAAAAACTCTTAGAACAGTAGGAATAAAAGAGAAAAACTTCTCAATTCAATTTCATAAAATGTCAAATCTCCTTACCGTGTTTTCATAACATCTATTTATAAGAAAAGAAACCCAAAACATAACTTAGGACCCAAACAGCTAATCTTAGCCATCTATTCAATTTAATTTGAACCATACTCATAGTTTTAAATTTCGCTTATTTCACAGATTTCGGTCCCCCAAATGAAATCGAAATATCCGATATTTCGGGGAAATTTCGTTGAAAATTTTTTTTGAATAAAAAAAACGGACGAAATAATATCCGAAATTGGGTTGAAATTTTGCAAAATTTCAATCCGAAATTTCGTTTATTTCGCCGAAATAAACTCATTTTTTAGCCAATTTTTTTCTTTTTTAATAAGTACTAAGTAATAACTTCTAAAATACAAATAATAAACTTTGTCAATAAAAAGGTGATATTTTTATTAAAATATATATTATTTATTTATGAACATACAAATTTAAAAAAGAAAAGACAACAAATAATATTTTAATTAATAATGTGAAATAATTCAAAAGTTTACAACTAATAAATACAACATTTATATTATAACATCCAAAAAGTATACAATATATACATGTATCCAAAATATATTGGATTCAAATTCTAACGTCTAAAAAATACAATGCATAAAAGTTTACACTTTATTTCTTGATTTCCTTCAATTTTCGTGAGCTTGAGATTTGAGAATGAGAATTGAGAGCTTGG
>JAUPMG010018265.1:0-15288 GCA_031762675.1 Pachysandra terminalis | reverse complement strand
TTTTAAGCCTGTTTTCTCCCATCTTCACCTAACCTGAAAAGACAAAGAAATGCATCAATTCTCTCAATTAAGCTTGGTAAGAAAGACTAATAAGCATGAATAACTAGGTTAAAATGGTAAGTGCTAGGCACTTATCAACGGATTTGAAATAGGACTATTCTATGTGTACAATCATAGTTTTATGGGTTTTCAACCAATGAGGCACAATCCCCCACTTATTTTTGATCAAGGGTAATCTCTGAAGCTTACACCAATGTGCGGATCCCTCGGGAAATCATGACACTCGACAAACTACAAAGGTCTCTCTGTCGGATATTTCATCCAAGCTTACACCAACGTGCGGATCCTTGGGTAAAATGCCCTTGGGCAATAAGAGAGTTTATTGGGGTAGCTAATCCTTCAACTCAATCTTGCCAGCCTCCTCACTAGATGTGGAATTCTCATCACATTACTCTCATTCGAATCACAAGACTCATCCGTGTGTTCTCAGAAAATAGGGTCATTCTCTTTGACCAAGCTATGGTCTAGAGTCAATGCGGTGCAAGTGAAGTAGTGCAGGCTTGCTAAACATTCATTTTAAAGTGTACAAGGTGTATTATAACTAACTAAGGAGTATATTCCACACACGTTCATGTATTGTCATACAACACTTCACTAGAGCAAGTTATGAGGTAAGAATTGCATTATCAACCAACTTGAGTACATGTTCATCAATTCGAATTAAAAACCATAGGAATGTGTATCAACTATAAGACATTAGAATATAAGGCTTAGCAGTCTGGCTCAGCGAGGTCTTCGGCGACCATCTCGGTGCACGGAAACCTGCCTTGGCGACTAGTTCGGTCCGCCGAACTGAGATTCGGCGACAAATCCGGGGGGTTCATTCTCGGCACCCTCTTCGGTGCACCGAAGCCCACTCAGCGCGCCGAATTGATACTTGACGACCAAAACAGAAGGTTAGGTTCACTCTAGAGGCTTGACGACCTGCTCGACGCACCGAGTAGTTCACCGATGGCCCAGAAAGCGTTCGGTGCACCGAGGAGGTCGTCGAACGTAGCGAACCAGTCAAAATAAATGGGTTTCCTCTCAAGTTGAAATCACAACCAAAGGAAACTGAATATATGCATTTGTTAACTGAAAACCCAACAAATTTCATCCTAAAAACATGATGCTAATTCAACATTCCAAGTCAAAGTATTCAATTCATTCCTCAACATTCCATTACAAGCATGAACTAGAGAATATGGGAAATGTTCAAGAATCTAAGATGAATCAAAATATAGACATGAAGATATCTACTTACTTGATGAATGAAAGAAAATCCAGGAATAATCCCAAGCATGCAGCCCTTTTTCTCCTTCTCCATCAAGTTCTCAAGCAAACACAACCAAAATCATTCCAAGAGAATGCATGAGATTCTCTCTCTCTCTCTCTCTCTCTCTCTCTCTCTCTCTCTCTCTATAACATGGAGACCCATGCCATGTGTCTCCACACAAACACATCTCAGCCCTTTAATTCACCCACTACAATCTTGGCCCTAGAATTTGAAGGGTTAGTGGGAGTTGGTATTCCCCACTACCAACTCCTTCTCTCCTTCAATCCTAGCCATAAAAATCTAAACAAAACAAGATGCAGTCCTCGCCACAAAATCATGTTTGATCCAAAGGATCTACAGCACTCATCTAAACACTAAAAAGGAGCCATCTACTGTGTGTAGCACCAAGGCCTAACAAGCACAACACGAACGATCGCATGGTCGGATTTAACCCGATCGGCAATCAAATCAAAATGAAGAATTATCATAAGGATTAAATTGTAATTATGTATAAATTAGAAGGTTTAGGCCGTTACACACCGGTCCACTGACGCCTCTACTGTCAGAGACAATTTCTCAGGCTCATTCTGCTATTCGGTAGGCATCGGTCCACCGATGACCTAGAACATTTACAGAGACCTTCGGTCCACCGACCCCTCTGCAGACAGAGACACGTATCTAGACTATTTTGACCCTTCGGTAGACCTTGGTCCACCGACGCCTCTGTCGATGGACCTGTAACTTGCACAACAAATGGTATTTTGAGTGGATGACCTAGATGGATGGTGTGGGGCTTTGGCCGTTGTTGTTGTTGGTTTCCGGAAGCAAGACATGACCATGGTGTGTCGATCTTGGCGTTCCGAGGTTCTTGTGACCACCATTCCCACCTTAGGTTTATCCTGTGTAGTTGTGGACTTGTAGTAAACTAATTAATTGTTGTACTTGTTGTGATATATTGATTATGGAAAGGATGCTTGTGATGGTATCCGGCAGATTGTTCGTGTGTATGGGCGCACGGGCAGCTTCTGATGGGTATTATCACCGGTGATCCTATTGATTGTGGATAGGATACTTGTGATGGCTTCCAGAGGATTATTCGTGTGTATGGGCGCACAGATAGCTTCCGAAGGATGTTATCCCCGAAAATCCTACTATCTTGTGGAACAGCTCGTCTGGTCAACCTGGCAGCGACGAATCGAGGTTTGAGGCCGTTGCTGTGGGTAATCATCCTGTGAGTTTCTCCCTGGGTTTGAATCCCTAAATGCAAGTGTCTAATCATCTTGTGAGGATCTCCCTAGGTTGTAATCCCTAAATGTAAGGTGTGGGTAATTGTCCTTGTGTAGGACCTCCCTGGGGCTGTTCCCTTAAATGTAAGTAAATAGCTCGGGAATTGTACCCGATAGGTTGTGAATCCTACAAAACCACGATGTATACGTGGGAGTTGTTATCGTTGTTGTTGTCGTTGTTGAGATTTGATCGGTTCATGCTAGCAGCACCAAATATGTGATACTTGGCACCGGTTGATCACCGGCTAGGAAACTCGCATTAGCATTGCACTCATGGCTAGGAACTTGCATTAGACTTGCATTCATAATATGTGTGTGACATCATATTGTGTTGAGCCTCCCTGAGCATTGCATCCTGCATGACATCTATTATATGTTTAATGTAAAGTTTCATAACATGCTTATATGTGATCTAATTGTGCAAATGTATGGTTGATTTGGATAACTTGAGACTGCTATTAATGATATTGGTTCTTGTTGGACTAACGGTGTGGTACAAGGATGGAAGATAGGATTATTGTTTATATAGGCATTCCAAGCACAATGCAACGTTTCATGTTGCAGGTTGAAGTAGTTAGCATGGATGGACTTGGATTCAGACTGCTGTGTTGATAGATCCTAGTAGTTTAGTTTTATACGTTTTGGTTGTTGAGAGAGTTTATTAGTTCTTGTATTGGTTTTGGTTGTAGGCACTTCTGAAGCCATTGGAATAGCTGAATGTATCTGGGATATTTTTATTTAGGCTTTTGCTTCCGCACTCTGATTGGTTTAATAGAAGTAATAGTACTCTTATTATCAGATTGTTGTTATGAGTCGCGTTCCACGTTTGGGAACTCGAAGGTCTCACCTCGTGATCCGTGCCACCCTCATAGGGATTCGTGTATTGGGTTCCGGGGTGTGACACCCACAGACGATTTATATCCACGAATACCTATGAGGAAGAGAGAGCGAGCTGATAATTCCCTTCAATGCTCCAATATAGGGGTGGCAATGGACTCGGTGACCCACCCAGCCCAATCAGCCCGACTTTATATTTGGGCAGGTAGCTAGCCCGTAGGGTCGGGTCGGGTCGGGTTGAAATTTAAGGCCCGATTAGCTTTTCAGGCCAGCCTCGGTTTATATTAGATTAGCTCAGCCCGACATGACTCGAGGATGTGAAAACTGATAAAAGGTTTACTGAGTAATATATAAATTTCACTTAAGTTCATAACCATCCTGTGGCTGTGGTTTAGTGGTGAGAACCCCACATTCTACTAGTGAAAACTTATGTTTCAATCTTAGTAGCAACAAAGTGGTAATAATTTTGCCTCATTTGGGCAAAAATGGGCAGGCTCAAGCTTGGCAAATGATACAATGGGAGTAGCCCGGTTTGTTGCCACCCCTACTACAACAGCTAAGAGAGAGAGAGAGAGAGAGAGAGAGAGAGAGAGAGAGAGAGAGAGCTATTAAACAATTATATTTTTTCATTTTAGTATTTTTTTTAGTTATGATTATGTTTTCTATGAATGATGTTGTAACATAGATTCTTAAACTCCTTAGGTAGAACTGATGTTGGTGATGTAGAGTTTGTAACATATATGAACTCGAATGCCTTTGATTGATAAAACAAGAGTTCACCAAATTTCCAATTGATTAGTGATCCTGTAGATAAGACAAATAGAGGAGCAAATAGATAAGAGATCGAGATGTCTGTTTTCGTGGGCCACAAGTCTCTCTTATATGTCTCAAGGAGTCAGATAAGTTATCATTTTTATCTCTTTCACATATATGTGAGTTATATTCACTATTTCATCAACTTTCCAATTGATTAGTGATCCTGATTTCAAGGCATGTTCTGTTATTTATAGAGAAAAACGTCCAAAATATCATCTCTTGACCAGGACAGGTGTCAATCAAAACCATGTCCAGAGAGATGATTGAAAATATCTCCATATAGAGAGCATATCCAATGTTTTCACTAAAAAATAGTGTGATTTTTGTGGAAGTTTTTAGCGGCAGAGATGCAATTGGAATTAATATTAATATAAGTGAGTGTATATTTTGTTAATTATATATATATATACTAATTTTTTATTTCCTTTTGCTCATATAGGTACACAAATAGATTTTGTACCCCTTAAATTGAAGGAAATCAAGAAACAAAGTTTAAGAATTTAGCTTAAACTTATATATATATTGTATTTTCTTAGATGTTAGAATTTGAATCCAATATATTTTTGGATACTTATTTTTTTTTTATGTTGTAATATAACTGTTGTATTAATTAGTTTTAAATTCTCGTATCATTTTACATCATTAATAAAAAACTTATTTATTACTTTTTCTAAACTATAATGTTCGTAAATAGCATATATTTAAATAAGAGATCTTTTTTAGGGTTTTTTTTTTAACGTAAGGTATATGCACAAGTTGCTATTGATGATTTGAAAAAGTGTTTGTAAGGTATGACCTTACTTTTGAAATTTTTTTAACATTCAGTGTTGTTTTTCAAATTAGAGATTGGATTGCCCAAAATATCCCTCTGAACAAGTTTTGAAAATAGCAGTTTTGCCCTAGCCCTATCTTCTCTCTCGTTTGACCCCTTTCACCTTCTCCCTCTTTCTATCGTTAGGCTAACAGATAATCTCTGCCGGTAGAAATCTTCGTCGGAGATGTCGTAACTTCGTCGAGTTAAAATTCCTATGACCTGAACTGAGTTAAAATTGGTTATTGTAGGGTTTTGGAGCAGGAGCTTTTGGATTCCTCGCTGAAAATTCCACATTCGTTTAAGAACAGTACGTTGAGTTCCATTGTTTTGTGGGATTTCGATAGCAACCATGTCAATTTCGTGATGGCTTTGAGCACATTCTCTTTGCTCCTGAGAATCGTTTGGAGAAATCCAATTGTTGGTATGATGTGAGAATCCAAAGCCCTCATGAGAAGACTACGATTACTGATGATCAGATCACCTAGGGCAAATGGCTTTGATCACATTCTCTTTGCTCCTAAATATCGTTTGAGAAGACCTAATTGTTGGTATGACGTGAGAATCCAAACTCCTCATCAGAAGACTACGATTACTGATGATCAAATCACCTACGACAGAATCAGATAATCTCAAATCATCACCCTTTTCTATTATGCGATTGGTTCAGACCAGAATCTCCAAAACACCATCTAAATCCATGCACATAAAAAATCACCCAATTAGTAGGTGGTCTTCCCCATTCCAAATTGGTAATCCCTTCATCAATATTATCACCATTTTTGAATCAATTAAACTCATTTTCAGCCAACTCGACATCAGAAAACCATTCTCATTCCTCCATTGTCGTTAAAGCAAGCTCAAGTCCAGGACTTACACAACTTGTGCAAAAATCAAAGGCAAAGGGTATGATTGAAACGGAAGTAGAAGCCTCTGAAGGAGAAGCTTCTTTTGGACGAGTCCCAAAATTAAGTTTGAACGATTGATGGAATTTTCTATGTATAACTTTACATGGATTTATGACGATTAACGTTTATACACGTGTAAATGTTTTGAAATTAAGTTTGAATGGTTGGTTAATGCTTACTACACATTTCTAAATGTTTAATGTCTCTTTTTAAATTCTATGTCCCTTTTAACAGGTTCATATTTACACACCTCTAGAACAATATTTCAAATTCTTTTAAAACAAGAATTTGTTCAGAAATCATAAAAAAAAAAAATCACAACTTGTCCTAGTGTAAAACAACTTGTTATATTATATAACAAATTGTTTTTCATAATGACAAATTATAATAGGATTTTTTATAAAAAAATAATAACTTTTCTTAACCTAAAGCAACTTGTGTTATTATATAACAAATTCTAGAAAATAATTTTCATCATGCATATTGAAAGAGTACTTCCTTTCTCTGATGTTAAGGTTCTGCTAGTGAAGACAATCACACAATCTAACCCCTGAATGGGTATCTCTAGCACACGTTTAGAAGAGGCAATAATTGATCTCATTTTTTGAATTCACTGTCCACTATGTTTCCTTTTCTCCCATAATTCTGATAGATAACTTATTTATTGGATCCATAAATTTCTAGATATCGTATTACTTGTTCCAATTTGTATATAATGATAAAGTGACTTAGTCTCTGAGACATTCTACACATTTTATATATGAACTACTTGGAATCTAAATGCTCTGTAGCATGAACTTATTTGGTCATGCTTCCATGAAATAGAGAACTAAAAGAAACCAACATATTCAACAGTCACAGGTCGTCTTCCTGTATCAGCCCCTTTTAAATCCTCTTTGCCTTTGATTTTTGCACATGTCGTGTTTTTCCTGGACTTGAGCATGCTTCAACGAAAATGGAGGAATGAGATTTGTTTTTTCTGATTTCGAGTTGGCTGAAAATGGGTTTAATCGATTCAAAAGGGAGAAAATATTGATGAAGGGATTACCGATTTGGAATGTGGAAGACCACATACTATTTGGACGATTTTGGATTTTGATTGGCAGGGGTATTTAGATGGGGTTTTGGAGAATTTGGTCTGAACAAAATGCAGCAAAAAAAGGGGGTGATGATTTGGGTTCTTTCTAATGGATTTTTTTTTGGCAGGTTTGCTTGGGGTTCGAATCTAAGTTTTGACAGGGTTTTGAGATTGGGAAGACAATGGAGAAGATAGGGTTGGGGCAAAACTGAACTCCCTTCAACGAAGGCTTCGAGAGGAGAGAGGAGGGACAGGGTGAAAGGGGGTCAAACGAGAGAGAAGATAAGGCTGGGGTAAAACAGTTATTTTTAAAACTTGTTTAGAGGGGTATTTGGGGCAATTTAATCTCTAATTTGAAAAACATTGTTAAAATTTTTTCAAAAGTAATGTTAGACCTTACAAAGAATTTTTCAACTCACTAAACCATCAATAGCAACTTGTGCATATACCTTACATTAAAACCCTTTTTTTTAAATGAAATTATTTCGATGAAATATCTGAAATTTTTGATCTAAAATTGGTCGAAATTTCACTTCTCACAACTTTTTTTCTGGTAATTGTATACTATATATAAAAAAAAACTTAACGGACACAATTCACACTAGCAGAAGTGTTGAAACTAGAAATCCTACGAACAAAAGTCCTCCTAATGCTGTTATCCCTTAGTACAGAAAACAACTCAACCGGAGGAGTTTTAATCCAAGTACAAGACCCATCATAAATGGCTAAATGGGCAAGTTTGTCTGCAACGGAATTTTCTTATCGGTATATGTGACTGAAAATGACATCGTCGAAGTGATTAAGAATTTCTTGAGCTTCAAGGATGATTCCCTCAGACTTCCAAGCGCACTGGCTTCTACCCGCCACTTCCATAATGATCTGTCTCTAGTTCCCTTCAAGAATAATATTCTTATATCCCATATTTTTTGCTAGTTTTAAATCTTCGAGACAAGAAAGCCCTCAGCAACTAAGACTTCAGAAAAGCCAAAATGATGTGTTGTACCACACAAAAAAGCGCCTGTTTCGTTACGACAAACAACACCAGCACCTGCCAATCCGAGGTAACCCTTAACAGCTCCATCGAAGTTAATCTTTATGAATCCCAATTGTGGAGACTGCCAGCGAACGTAGACCTCTTTGTGTGCACACCGTTGGGGGGTGGGGATGCTCCTTAATTCCTAGGAGAAAGCTAGAGTTATGTTGAAGTTCCTACAAACATGAAACAATATTAGTCACAGAGGGAGAAACACCATCAAAGATTACATTGTTTCTGGTCAACCATATAGCCCAAAGAAAGTTCGCAAATAATGCAGGCAGGCTATGGATGCGATCAGGGACTAAATCTCCTGGGGTGTTGAAGACATGCTCCAACCAGTCCTTTATGTTGTTATGGCCAAAAATGTCAAGACGTCCACCATGAGAGGCAAACCACACAGCCATCGAGAATGGGCATTCCACAAATAAGTGGATCAGATTTTCCTGATGAGAATTACGAAGAACACAATCCTCACAAACTATACATTCTCCAACTAAGCAGGTCACTGGTGGGGACAACTTGATGGACACATTTCCAGACAAAAAATCTTACCTTTTGAGGGCATGGTAAACGCCAAATATTAAGCCAAAAAGTACCGATTGCACCTTGCACTAGGTTACCATGCATGAGGTTGTATGCCGAAGCCACTGAGAATTTACCGGAACTGGTTTCTTTCCAGATTAACTTATCCTTTTTCATTGTAGTAGCAATAGGAATGGCTTTTATGACTTTCGTGATCTCAACTGGCCAAAGAGAATCAATTAAGGCAACATTCCAGACCTGCACATCTTGTAAAATTAGTTCAAACACATACGTAAGGTGTGAAATATGTGCACAATCAATACTCCACTGTTGAGATTGAGCCCAAGGGACCCAACAATGATCCAAAATTTTAATGGATTGCCCATCAGCCACAACCCAACCCAGGCCCTCAGTAACTTTATCTCTCAATCTGACCATTTTCTTCCATGAAAAAGAATCATTAGGCTTGGCAATTGCATCATCGAAATTTACATTTCTAAAATATTTATCTCTGATATGGCAAGCCCAAAGTGATATAGTCTTAGTAAGAAGTTGCTAGGTCTTTTTCACGAGTAAAGCTTCATTGAGGATCAATGGGGATTTGACATTTAGGCCACCTGCTTTCTTAGATGTGCAAATTTTATCCCAATTTAAAGTATGTAAAGAATTTTCCTTTCCATGTCGGTGCCAAAAAAAGTTTCTACCTTCCGAATCAAGTTTCTTCAACACACTCGTGGGTACGCTAAGGCATGACATGAAATGTTGTAGTAAACCAGCCAAGACAGAGTTTATGAGTGTGATTCTCCCCGCTTGGGGTGAGAAAACCACACTTCCATGAAGCAAGTCACTGGCTAACCTTAGTCAAAAGATCTAAAAAAATTGTTTTTCTGGGCTTCCTAGAAATAAGCGGGGTGCCAAGGTAAGCTGAAGGCTCACGGACACACTTCAGGTCAAAAATTTTGGATAAGGATCTTTTTGACCTGCCTTTAATGTTAGGGCTGATAAGTATATTGGATTTACCTTTATTCAAAGTATGTCCAGCCGCAGTAAATGTTTTTTGAATAATATGATTCAAAACCCTACATTCGTTAAGATTAGATCGACCAAGGATGAGTAAATCATCCGCAGTAAGGGCTGGTTGTGAAAGAATAAAGAGGTAAGGGGACAGAGGGTCCCCTTGTCTCAGCCCTCTCTCCGGGACAACATGATCCTGTGGGGACCCATTAACAAGCACACTATATGAAATAGATTTTATATAGAACATTATTAGCTGAACCCATCAATTATGAATTACAAAGTCCCTAAGAATCTTTTCAATGAAATCCCACCTCACCGAGTCATAAGCTTTGGTGAGGTCAACTTTAAGACCAAAAGACCATGATTGCATTTCTTTTTTTGACTTATGGAATGAAAGACCTCACGAGCAATAAGGATGTTGTCATGGATCGATCGCCCTGATAGAAAGGCAGATTGATTAGGACCAATCAACCGCTTAATGATAAGCCGAAGGCGATTAACCATAATTCTGGCAATGATTTTATAGACAAAATTGCATAAACTAATTGGTCTAAAATCATTTAGTCTACGAGGGTTGTCAACCTTAGGGATTAAAGTGATATGGGTGTGGTTGAGTGTCGGTGAGAAGGATCCAATAAAGAAAACAAATTCTGAATAAAACTGATCACCTCAGGACCCACAACATCCCAGTAGGAGCGATAAAAGACCTCTTGGAACCTGTCCGGGCTCGGACATTTTAATGGCCCCAACTGATTTACAACTTCCCAAATCTCGTTAGGCTCAGGGCATTTCGAAAGGCAACGATTTTCCTAATCTGTAACCATCTTTGGAATTAACTCGTTAAAACCAAGGTCAGTCACAGGATCAAAACAAGAAAAGGTGTTTTGAAAGTATCTAACAAATGCCAGTTCCACAGCTTCAGGCTCATCAAAGAGGTTATTATCAGCATCTCTTATGCTGTCAATGTAATTGTGTTTCCTATGTCGAAGTGTGGTGAGGTGAAGAAATCTAGTGTTTAGATCGCCCTCCTTAAGCCATTGAACCCTAGATTTCTGAGCCCAAAAGGTCTCCTGATGTTTTAGGGCTGAAGGATAATTGGATTGGAGATTTTGTTCAACCTGGATCAGGTTTGCATCATTTGAATTCTCTCTCAATTTTTGGATCCTCAATATATCATCTTGAAGTTTTAAAACCAAATTGTGGATGTTTCCAACCTGTTCACGGTTCTAGGTTTTTAAATCACCACCAAGGGTCTTAAGGTTTTAACTAAAGGCAAAGGCTCTAGACCCACATTGAGGTTTGTTCCAAGCGTTTTGGACCACGGATTTACAGTTGTCATACTCTGTCCAAAAGGCGAAAAATCTGAAAGGTCGATCAGGCCTAGGTTTACTTGGAGTGGGTTGCAGTTCCATTGGACAATGGTCAGAACCAATCTGGGGTTTATTAGTGGTGGTGGTGGTGGGGTGGTGGTGGTGGTGGTGCTGATAATGGTGGTGGTGGTGGGGTTAGTGTGGTGGTGATGGTGGTGGTAATGGTAGTGTGATGGTAGTGGTGGTAGGGAGGCATTCTCTCCAACGTCTTTCCTTTTCTTTTCTCTCAAATCTCTACCATTTTGGAGAGAAAAGTTTTTAGTCACAAAGAGAAAATTTTCTTTTCAAATCCATTTCTTTTCTTTCAAAAATGGTCAACCAAACAAAAGAAATTGTTTTCTTTAGCACTTTCTTTTCTTTTCTTTTGAAATCCAGGGTTCCAAACACAGACTTAATGAATTCTCAAAGGATTAACAATTAAGGCTGAAAATATCATTTGTACCACTAAGTACACTGTTTTGACCAAAATACCCTTATAGGAGGTTACTGGCTTACAGCCTTACAAGGCATTCGGTTACCGCATCTAGATTTCCATAAGTCTGGATGAAGGTCCAGCTTACTCCACCAGCCACATGATTAATTCATAATTCAATTTGAAAATTGACAGTTATGTTGTTTGGCGGGATCAATCATAGATGTGAATTTTTACACAGACCCATATGCACTGATTAGAAGAGATCCAAATAGAATTAGGCTTGGTGGGACAAATAGAACTCTGCTCAGCTAGGGCGTAACCTACAGGGAGTTCAAGGACCGTTGAATCTTTGATGTCGGTTGCCATCAACTCAGGCACTAAGGATATAATCTAATAGGGATGATATCGGTATCAAAGACGTTGACTACATGCCTAAGTCCATAAATCAATAAGTTCTCATTCTAGTATTTATTATTATTTCATAAAGTTATATTATAAATTATTTATTTCTTGATTGCATATCAGTATTATTTTTTTATTAATTATATTTGATAATAGTGCATGTGTCCATTATCATATGAAAAATAATTTATGTATCACATTTACATTGTCTTACCTACCAGTAGACATACCCCTATATATTTTTACAACAACCTGATACCGATATTCGATATTTTCTTATGATATATCATGTAAGATAAGATTCCTATTTGTTCCATGATAATGTATATATGTTAGTATATGATATTGTTATATCATATTATAATTCATGCAAAATATGTGATTTAATAATGTTTAGATTATTGATGATGCTTTTGTGTTTGGATATGAATGGTGATATATCATAAGATAATTTTTGCTAATATACGATGAGCACTTATTATTTGAGTGAATTGATTTTATCAAAAATAATGTATATATTTTTTTTATTTTAGAGGGTTTTCATAAATTCTAAAAAATTGAACTTTTGAAGAGTTATCTTAAAAAATTATAATTTGAGAAAATCCTCATAATTTTCAAATTATGATTTTTATTGTGAAAATTTTTGAAAGTTAAATAGTGGGAGTTCTTTGAAATTTCAAATACTTTTAATTATGAGAATTAATAGTCATAACTGTGTGACTACCAATCCCAAACTTTGAAATAAAAAAAATATAAAATTAATTTTTATATGAGAAATTATATAATATTGTAAAGTGTGGGGGTTATTGTTTAGATTACTTCATAAGTGTACATAAGTAATTAAGTAATATTTCCTAGCAAATGCTTATAAGAGTTAAAATTCTTTTGATATGAGATATCAATGTGGAAATGACTATCTATCACAAAAACAGTCATGAAAATTAGTGATTTTATTGCCTACATAGTGATATTACTTGAGTATTTGAAAATTACATGGGTTGTAATATATAGAAATTATTTTATCATGCCTATCATGTAGTATATTAAAATTAAATTTCATAAATAAGGGCATGATTTCTTATATCTTGATTAGTGGCATTAAAAGAGTGATATTATTGCCTAAATATGTGATTTTGGCATTTATCCTTATTTGAATTATTTATATAAGGTTTGATGGAGTCTCAATCGTTAAGAACATTATTGAGAATTAATGTGGTATATGCATGAGAAATCCAATTTCATATTTGAAAATATGGAAGTACTTTCCATTAGAAGTATGGAGGTATTATAAATTTTTTTGAGAAGTATACTATAAGTATACTAGTATATGAAAGACACTTTTCTATATTTAGAAATGTGGAGGAGACTATGCATTTAAATGCATCCTTGAAGATTATCATATGAGATATGATATTACCTTTGACTTTGAGAAGGTAAAGTGGTGAAGTGTACTGAAAGTATACAAATTAATATCAATGATAAACTTTCAGTTTGTGAAGTATTAAATGTCATATGACATATTCGGGGAGTCTAACAGCTCTATTAAGGCACTAACAGAAGGTTAGTGAGTATAACGTCAAGGAGGATGGGATACAGTCCATAGTAGAAACGTGTAATGACCCGGACCCAGCTGAAAAATTAATAGATTAAATCCTAATTGATCTAATAATTACACACCGGGGATTTTAAGCAAGATCCGGGGCGAAATTGGACTAATTGAGAATTTGGAAAAAAAACAATTGGGCAATGGGACGTGAATATGTAATTAAAAGTAATAACATGGTTAATTAAGGAAAAACAAAAACAAACAAATATGATTGATTCTTTCATTTGAAAAATCAAAAATCAAATTTGAATTCTGGATAACCAAGTAGATAGTGTTTCAATAAGGGTAGAACACCTAGAAGCTAGGAAGTGAGGAGAAAGAACGTTTCTCCCTAGTTCGTACGTCTAAAACAGATAAATGGAGAGAGGATTCTGGTTTAGGTTCTGCAGAATAAGGAGAGGATGAGGAAACCTAGAGGAAAGGAAGAAAAAATAGAAAGAGAAGAAAAGAAGAGAAAAGCATACTGTAGGACGAAGAAGGCTAGAAAAGCTAAGAAGAAGAAAGAGGAAGAAGAAGTGGGATACGATGGGCACGAGGAGAGTGAGGATGAAGAAGGTAGTGAAGGGGAAGACAAGGGAAAGAAGACCTTGATAAAACAACCCTTAAAAAGACGGGAGCAGCTTGAGGACGACTTCTATTAAGTTTGGAATAGAAACCCGGAAGAACAAGGTAAGGATTTCCATCGTTTTTACGGTAATCATGTTCATGGATCATAGCAATGCTATAGATATAGGTTTGAATGGATGATCTCTTGATTTGAAGCATGATTTGATTAGTAATCTTATAGAGTGAGAGTTGAATGAATATCATGATTGGTTGTTTGTTTGATTAGCATGCTTAAATCTAAGTTTGTTGTATTTATGATGATCTTACATGTTCTTATGATTTAATTATAATTTATGAGATTTATGCTAGTTTGAAGATTGATTGTGTAGTGTAGATCTGTATGCATGATTTAGATCTTGATATATTAGGTCTTAATCACTTGTACAAGTATTAAAAGTTGATAATTGAGGCTTAGAACTATAAAAATGGATATTTTAGAGTATGGGCATGAAACCCTAGGAGAAAAAACCCAGATCTGGGCTGAATTTCATGTTCGGTAGGACTCTCGGTAGATGCCGAGAAATCTACCGAAAATCCCAGAAAAATACAAACTCTCGGGATAATCTATTGAAGCTCAGTAGATAATCTACCAAGATTCTCGGTAGGAGCCTCGGCATATACCAAAGATCTACCGAGCCCCAAATGAGGTCAAATTAAAGGGAAAGTTCTCTTGGGGTGTTGTACACATGCCTATGAGGTTGGTTTGTGTGCAAAAGAGGTAGTTATGGTCGAATATTAAAAAGAGTATGAGAAAGTCTGAAATTCAAGAAAATAGGGCAGTCCTGGATGAGATATAAGGAGATTTTGACTTTACTGAGTTGAATATAGATATTGGACTACAAGGTAGGATTGTGATGGTTAGAAATGTCAGCATAGAAAATTGAGTGGTTTGAGTGGTGGTTGTAGCATTCACTGTTCTGACTGATTCTAATGATGATTCGTATGATGTAT
Organism: Pachysandra terminalis; assembly: GCA_031762675.1. NCBI lineage: Eukaryota > Viridiplantae > Streptophyta > Magnoliopsida > Buxales > Buxaceae > Pachysandra > Pachysandra terminalis. The sequence continues at coordinate 312 of JAUPMG010018265.1, read as the reverse complement.
GAGGCTATTGGGAGTATTCACAATTTATGAAAGATTGATTGTGATGTATGGATTGTATTGTTTGGATTATGTCTGTGTACAGGTGTATTTCCACCGTGGGTGAAAGTCTCCAAAGGAATGGTACTGTGTATAGATGTATTTCCACCGTGGGCGAAAGTCCCTAAAGGAATGGTACATGTGTGTTTCTACCGTGGGCGAAAGTCCCTAAAGGAATGGTACAAGTATGTTTTCACCGTGGGAGAAATTCCCTAAAGGAATGGTACATGTGTGTTTCCACCGTGGGTGAAAGTCCCTAAAGGAATGGTATATGTA
>JAUPMG010018254.1:0-15288 GCA_031762675.1 Pachysandra terminalis | reverse complement strand
CATCACCTCACCACCCCAACCCTTTAGAAAGGGTATCCATAGCTAAATTATGCACAAGGAACCCCATGATTAATATTAAATTATTTTTTGTATTTTATATTGAATGTTTATTGATAAGTCAAATATTTGTCTGCCATGATCTTTGTATGCTTGAAAAATCATAACTCTTTATCCGTAGATCAATTTTGAATGAGACTAGATCCAATGGAAAGAGGACTCCATTGAGAATGTAATTAAATTTATTTATTGTATTGTTTATATTTTATATTAATTTATTTATATTTTTAAATTGTTCTGTTCTGTGCTGTATTATCTTATAGAAAACCAGTTTCTCTATTTTTAAAAATATTTAAAAACTGTTTCTATTTGAGGTATAATACAATATGTGCTGAAATCCCGTGTGTTGAGGTGTGTGCCGTGACACACATCGTAGGGCTCATGAGAGAAAAATTATAATTTTTCCCTTCGGTGTGTGTCGTGGCACACAGGATTTTAGCACAGAAGATCCACGTCTGAAGAGGACCTGGTTATCTTAAACTTCTTGAAAAAAAGATATCCAAGTCTAAGATAAGGGCCTTTGACCAACTCTACATAGTTAACCCGCCCCTGTCTACATTTATAACTTATTAAAATAAAATGTAAATGTAGACAGGGGCGGGTTAACTATGTATCTAATGATACACCACACTACACCACGCCAAGCCTCGACCCGGACGGGACGGATGAACGGATGGCGGCGGAGGCGCGTGCACGTGAGAAAGACAACCTCGGACAACCCAACAATGTCTCTCCATCATACTCTCTTTGGGTCTCCAATCCAACTAGATTCAATCCTTATATATATATATACACAAGGAAGAAGAGATGGAGTTCCAATGTGGGATTCTCCTTCTTCTACTAACACAAAGTTAAAACTAGAGGGAAGATTTAAATTTCATGAAAAGCCAAAAGCCAAAATCTGAAAATTTTGAAACCATAAAATTCAAAACACGAATACAACAAAAGACTTTAGATAAGCCCAAATTAGAAAAACCCATAATAAGGCCCACAATTTGAGACATATCCAACAATCCTCCACTTGGATCAAATTGTATAAAAATAATTAAATAAGATTATTATAAACATTGGGTAAGAACGAGATGCAATGATGCCGATGTCTTGTGGCCTTGAATCGACATTTATTGTTAACAAATCTTGATCCACAGATATTCGGTGAAAAATGCTCTAGCCAAACATCCAGTTGTGAATCTAGCAGATTTATCACACACACCTCATTCAGTATTCTAACAAGTTCTCGATTGGGCACGTTGAAGCCATGCGCCCTACATGTATTTTCATGAGTGCTTTAGAGAACTATCTCAGTTCCCATAGAAAGCGGCCCCACTTCCACACTCACATAGGTGAACACATCAAGTGTGCACTGCAAAAAGCACACCACCGAAATTGGCTATGAGTCCATTAAGAGTCAATGAATCATCCTTACACATGTCGCAGTCAGCACTATCTACATCATAGGGAGGGAATATGTCACAACCCAAACCAAAAATTCCTAATTTCATACGTTTTCTGATTCATTCCGCAACCTTCACCCCGTATTGCTACGAGTGTGGATAACAGTAGTCAAAACATAAGCGGAAGATCCTGATAGTTCTAGTAAGATATAAGTAACTAATATAACCTAGACTGAAATCAAAAGATTCTAGGTAAATAAAGTCTATATCTAGACTATACCAATGTTCTAGCAGAGTACGCTACCCATTCCGGTCTTTCTTTTTGCATATAAACTCCTAAACCTGAAAATATTAAACAATGGGCATAAGCTGGAAGCCAGAATGACTAAACCATCAATGAAGTGTATTCACTCATGTTCCAGCATTTGAGAAAGTGCAAATGTGTACAATTGTGTAATAAGAAACATTTGTGCAAGTGGTGTACAGTTGTGGCATAGAATTATAAATAAAGTAATATAAAGTTCTCTCGCATCCTAACGGAGTATTACTCAGTGGTCAGTGATCCTACAACTACATCTTTTAAGTATGGGAATCAGGCCAAGTGTTTCATACAAGAGGCTCTTACAATAATATCAACACAGAATATGCAATGCAAGAGAAATGTTACTCTACCTGAGAGGTGAAATATGGTATGATCCCACGTGATCCCAATATCTATCCGGGGTGTCCCAGCGACCTGAATTCGCCCCAAGATGTTCCAGCAACCTGAATTCAACACCCGTATATACGGACAAGGGATATGACTATTCTATGTGTACAACATAGTTTTAAGGGCTTTCAACCTAGGAGGCCCAATTCCCCCTCTTATTTTTTTATCACGGGCCTTCGGCCAAGACTTACAGCCACCTGCGGTATCCCTCAGGGATGCATACATCTTCACAACCCAACAGAAAGTATATATGGCATCGCTGACTCCCAAGCTTACACCAACGTGCGGATCCTTCGGCAAACATCATTCCTCAAGACTGATGAGGTTCCCTAGGTGGGTTCACTCTCAGCTTGGGTCCGATCCTAAGGTCCTCTCATAGGACTAACATGGCTATCAAGTCAATATCTCAAGTGTCAGTCTAAACCCATGGTATTATGAGGGGTATTAGACCAGGCTATCACAACCGGAAGTTCCATATGCAACATTCAAATTCAAATCCTTTAATTAATGTAACAGACAAGTTCTCATAGGCATATATTCAAACATTCAATCATATGGGCACATTCACATAGCCTAACTTACTAAGAAAGATAAAGCACTTAACCTAACTTATAAACCTAATTCTAACTTACATAATTCTTTATATACTATTAATAGAAATCTAGTGCAATGTAATCCTATAATTAAAAGAATACGACAAGTTGGGCACACCGCACGAAAATCCTCATCAACAATATCCATTGGATGCATCAACGTGATCCAATTCACCATATATGTTCATACGAGGAATCCGAGTGCCTAATCCTAATGCAATCCCATAGAATATTTCTTAAGGGCATCTCGATATGCCTAAACTCACAAATGAACAGGTAAGTAAAGCATCATAACAACCATTTGCATCTCACATGTGTATTATGATAGTACAAAGCTAATAGGAGGGTTTGGGGGGACATGCTTACTCATTTTCCCGAAATCCTCTAATGCTCAGCCAAAACTAGAAATCTATATTTTTCAGGGTTGAGGGGTCGAATTTTACATGAAAGGTCTAACTGACCCGGAAATAGGTTAAACATGTGTAATTAGTCAAGATGCATGCACTCCCATTAGAATCACTCCATTTGGACCAATGGAGCAGTTCGACGAGGTGCTCAATGAGCATTCACCGCCCCGAAATGTGGAAAAGTGTGCCAAATGAGTTGGCACCTTGGGGTTTGGTCCAAAAGTGTCTCAATAGACGAGAAGTCAACTTAGTTTGGTCACTTATGTAGTTCGGCGACCTCTTAGGCTCGCCTAAAGGGGTCTCGACGACCTCTTCGGTATGCCTAAACTTCCTTTGGCGACCATTCCCGAGGGCTAAATTGGCTTATGAGATTCGCGACCTGTTTGGTGCACCGAACAGTGAGCCAAAGCTGGGGAAAGGGCCAATTAGTCTGAAATTTTGCCAGGAGTTTGGTCTTGACTCCAGGAAGGTCCGATTATGATTGAAATTTGCATTTGTTTGGTCTACAATGGAGATTTGGGTTTTTCCCCCTTTTTCTCTCCACTTTGGGTTTGGTTCTTCCATATGCAAGATTAAATAAGGTGTTTTGGTGTTTAGGGTTCCACATGCATCATCAAAATGGTCTAAATCCCAAGGAGTAGGTGGGTATGAAGCAAACAACCCTTCTCCTATGTCAAATACTAAAACACAACCGAATATCACATTCAAGGATAGGTTACTCAACTTAGGGTGTTGCCGGAGTCGATTCGTCGTCTCTTGCGATCTCCATGACTTTCGTTCAAGCTCCATTGCTCCATGAGAGAATAAGAGAGGAAGAAGATGAGAGAAATGTGCTGAAATGAGCTTAAGGGCTTTATTTATAGGCTGACGAGTTGGATTGGAAATAACATCAGTAGTGGGGGTAAAATGGGGTTTCTGGTCTTATAATTTCCGATAGGTCACCTACGCAGGCTCTATTAGAGGGCTTTTGTTGGTGGGTCTGAGGTGGATCTCAGAAGCTGACGAATGTGATTAATGATATAATCTACTTATATAAATCTTAATTAATCTCTAAGTATTCAGCTAGCCATTCAGGTTGGCTACCTAAAATAATTTAATTTCTTAATTAGCCTAACCTTCTGAGATTATAGACCTGATGAGTGCTAACCAAGGTTACTAATGAATTCATTTTTACAAATTTCAAATTAACATGGTCGTTAATTTTATTTAATTTGGTTTTAAAAGATCGGGTCCTTACAGAAAAAGAGTTTAAGAACTCATAATGACAGTGCATAATCTGAGTCGCTCCGTGACTTGTTTTTACCCATTGAACCTAATTCCTGGGATCTCCATTCACATAGGTTGGGTTATGTGAGAACCTGAAAATCCCTAAAATAATTAAATTAAAAGCAAAGTGGTAAAATAGTAAATTGGTAAATACCTAAAGTAATAAAACAAGGAAATTGTAATAATTATAATAATAATAATAATAATAATAATAATAATAATATAATTTAAAACAAACTTAAAACTCACATTAAGTAACAAATTTGAATTTCCCTAATTCAAACTAAACTAATAAGTCAACAGTTTGACTTGATCAGCAATTTGACTTGCTAACTAGGCCTAAAGCAGAAAATAGAGATTTAGAAAGTAATTATAGTCTAATATAAACCAAATAGGAATTCTAGAAAACCTCTAGAAGCTTTACAATTTAATCATCTACTTAAGAATTAGAATCCTAGAAGGATTAGAAAACCAGATTTTCCCCAAATACAACAACTTCTAAATACAATCCATTGTCTCTAAATCCTTATAAATCAGAAAGTAACCTAGAGATCCAAACTATCCTAAACACCATCAATTTCGTGGAGAAGCCCTAGAATGAGAAGAGAAACCCAGAAAATCCAAGGAAGAAGAAGAAGAAACCCTAGGATAATTCTACAACAAACCTATGTGAGTTTTCTTTCAATGTCTCGAGTATTTACTTCTATTCTAATGTTATGAACATGGAAAAGTTATGTTTGATTGTGCTAACCCCTTTCCCATGATCTTACTAATAAAACCTGCAAGTAATGACAAACCAAATCTTTGTCCACATGCATGCACAAGGCGTAAGAGAAAACCCAGAAAATACTGCCTTATTGCCCAAGAACCCGTGTTTACTTGTTTAGTCTTAATCCAAAGCCTCACAAAATTAGTTTTAGAAGCACCTTTAGGTTATAGAAACCCTATGGAGGAAATCCCAATTCAAAAACACCGAAAACGTACTTTGGCGAACCCACTCGTTACACCGAAGGCACACCGAGCTCCTCTTTTTGAGATCCGAGCCCCTGGTTTGTACATCGAGCCCAAACTCGGGGTACCGAGAGTACGCCGAGCGTTACAGTTCGATATTTTATCCCCTGGTTTGTATACAGAGACAAAATCAGCGCACCAAGAGTACACCGAGCCTGTCCCTGAGACCAAAACGCAGAAAACCCAGAAGATCCCATACAAAACCCCTCGACGACCCCTAGGTACACCGAGAGTACGCCGAGTGCACACCGAAGGCTAAATTGACTTGTTTTTGAAACCTGAAACTTAGGACACCTAAACTAGACCTAATCTAACTAATCTACCATATTTTTAGACCTTAAACATATGCCAAATAATTCATGACCTTTAAACCAACTCTAGACATCAATGTCTTGGCTTAGGCACAAATCATATTGAAATACATGGGAAACCAGACCCTAGATCTCCCTAACAGTATCACCCTCTTCTTTTTGTGCATGTCTAGCTACAGAAAATTACTAAATAACTCAAGGACTATTTATTACAACCATGTATGTGATTATGTGCTAATTAATGCCTTATATGAATAGTTACTTATAAATTACGTGTAATACCTTACTATTAATTGCTATGCATATGTATGTTACTTCTATCGTGATTATTGTACTCATATGAACATTCCTACCTAGTATATGTTGTTATGCCTTATTAGTCTAGAATCATGAGATTGTGCTCATTTGTTTGCTGACGTGAATACGTGCCTATGAATCATTGCTGGTGTTAATTAAAGGATCTGAATCCATGTGATGCATTATGGATTACCTTGCTGCGATAGCATTGTTTAATACCTTATACCTTGCATGTGATTAGATTTCATGTGAGACCATTGGCTTATTATCTACCATTGTTGTCCCATGGTTGGACTATATTGTTTACTCCCAAGGTGAGGGATATATCCGGTGTGATGATCCCAAAAGACTTGTGGAAAGATGAAAGGTGAGGGAAAGTTCACAATGTGATGCCCAATATTTGAATCATATACCCTTCTGTTAGTTGTTTAATATGTAAGATTCCTTGAGGATAGTCACATTGATGAAACCTTGGAGTATTACCCTTGATCCAAATAAGTGGGGGAATTGTGCCCTCTAGATTGAAGCCCCTTAAAACCATGATGTACACATGGAATATCTTAACTTGAGAATGACCCTGTATAGGGGGGTGGTTCGAGAAGAAATCTTACTCAAGGAATGATCGATCATGTGAGAACTTACAATATTAGCATACATAACTACACCCTTACATTGCATATTGTTTGTTGATATTATTGTGAGTATCTTGTGTATGATACACTTGATCTGATTTGCATATAGAAATAGGACCATCGATATTGACCATTATTCTTTATACCATGGTGAGAATTGGTAGAGAATACTTATTATTTGATTACTGTCTACTTTCGTCATTATTTACCACACACACACACACACACACACACACACACACATATATATATATATATTATAGATTACACTAATATTATTTATTATATTGTTTGTATTTCATAGTATTGGGATATGAGTAAATACCTTGCTTTGAAGGACTAATCATCCAGGCTTTCCAGCTTATGTTTGTTGATTTATGTTTTTCAGGATTGAAGTTTAGCATACAAATAAGAGCTTGGGAAGGGATTAGAATCAAAGAATAGTAAATAGGCTTTTGTATTAGAATTATGTGTAGATGTCATTAAATCTGTTGTAATGAACTAGAATTTTATATTTTACTGAAGTATCTAATAGAACTATTGATTTGACTTTCGCTTATGTTTTGATTATTGCTTTCCACTCCCATTGTCTTTGGGGTGAGAGTTACATACTAAATCTTTGGGTATCCCAAGGATCTCAATTGGTTTGGGATGTGACAGGTTACCATCACAGGAAACTCACTCATTGGGCTTAAGTCCCATCCCCCTCGATGTCTCGAGATAATCCTTTGGTCAGAGGATCTGCTAAGTTCTTTTCTGGCCTTACAAAATCAATTGCAATGACTCCATTGCTAATTAGCTGCCTGGCAATATTATGTCTCAACTGTATGTCTTTTCTTTCCATTATAGATTTTATTTTTAACTATAGCTATTGCAGCTTGTGAGTCACAATGAAGAGATACAGATGAAACTGGCTTGGTCCGCAAAGGTATATCTGCTAAGAGATTCCTTAACCATTCTGCTTCTCCTCTTGTCATCTCTAATGCTATTAACTCAGATTCCATAGTGGATTTGGCTATACAGATTTGTTTCGGCGACTTCCAAGAAATAACTCCACCTCCTAAAGTGAATACATAACCACTAGTGGAATTGGTTTCATCATTATTTGATATCTAGTTGGCATCACAATATCCTTCAAGTACAGTTGGATATCTAGTATAATTTAGTCCTAGATCCATTGTACCTCGCAGGTATCTAATAAGTCTGTTTATTGCAGTCCAATGATTTCATCTAGGATTATGGGTGTACCTACTAAGTTTGCTCACAATATATGTTATGTCTGGACAAGTACAGTTCATAAGAAACATCACACGTCCTATAATCTTAGAATATTCTGGTTGTGATACACCTACTCCTCTATTCTTAAATAAGTGAATGCTTGGATCCTAAGGTGTTTTAACTGGATCACAATCATAATGATTAAACTTCCTAAGGACTTTCTCTGTATAATGAGATTGAGTCAACACAAAATTTCCATTACTCCTAATGATTTTGATCCCTAGGATAACATCAGCTTGTCCTAAATCTTTCATGTCAAATTTAGATGACAAGAATGACTTAGTATTTTTCACTATCTCTAAGCCAGTTCCAATTATCAACATATCATCAACATACAAGCAAATAATAATACCAGTATTTTCAGTAAATTTACTGTACGCATCTATCAGAATCATTGATCACAGATCCATGAGATATTAGAGTTTTATCAATTTTTTCATGCCATTGTTTTGATGCCTTTTTTAGTCCATACAATGATTTAACAAATTTACATACTTTATGTTCTTGTCCGGGAACTAAAAATTCCTCAGGTTGATCCATATAAATTTCTTCTACTAAATCACTGTTTAAAAATGCTGTTTTAACATCCATATGATGAACTACCAGTTTATGAATAGATGCTATGGCAAACAATACTCTAATTGTTGCTATTCTGGTAACAGGTGAATATGTATCAAAGAAATCCCCTTCTTTTTGTGTGTATCCCTTGGCTACTAACCTAGCCTTAAATTTATCTATGGATCCATCTGGTTTCAGTTTCTTTTTAAACACCCATTTAAACCATATAGTTTTACATCCTCTAGGAAGATTCACAAGTTCCCAAGTTCGATTCGACAGTATAGAATCTAATTCACTATTAATTGCATCCTTCCAAAATGTTGCATCAACAGAGGTGACTACATCCTTATATGATTTCGGATCTTCTTCTGTTAAAAAGGCCGTCACAAAATCTGAACCAAAATTGGTTTCGGTTCTAGCTCTTTTACTACGTCTAGGTTCATGGTCTAAAACATTTTTGTTATTTAAATTGTGACTTAACAATTTAGATACAGCTTGTTGTGAATCTTCTTCATTTGTTTTCTTCATACGAAATGTAAGTTCAAAGAACTCAGCATCCCTAGATTCTATTATAGTATTTGCATCTAATACATTATTTATAGATTTTAAAACCAGGAACCTATATGTAGCACTATTTTATGCATATCCTATAAATATACAATCAGAAGTTTTAGGTCCGATCTTCTTGATATCAGGTAGTCCGACCTTAGCCAGGCACCCCCACACTTTTAAGTATTTCACGTTCGGTGTAAAACCTTTCCAGGTTCATAAGGAATTTTGTCAGTTTTCTTATGTGGAACTCTGTTAAGAATATAACAAGCAGATAGTATGGCCTCCCCCCACATATTGGAAGGCAGCTCATAACTTATTAACATTGCATTCATCATTTCTTTTAATGTTCGGTTCTTTCTTTGTGCTATACCATTTTGTTCAGGAGAATAGGGTGCAGTTAATTCATGAATTATTCCGTTTTATTCACAAAACAGAATAGAGTCATATTCTCCACGTCTATTTGACCTAACTCTTTTAATTCTTTTATCTTTTTGATTTTCAACTTCCAAGTTATATTTTTTGAACATTTGAAAAGCTTCTTCTCTATTCTTAAAAGGTATACTTTAGTATATCTAGAGAAGTCATCTACAAATGTTATGTAATATCTTTTACCTCCTCTACTCATGTAGTTTTTAAAGTCTCCTAGATCACTATGAATAAATTTTAAGAGTTCTGAATTTCTTTCAGTTGATTTAAAAGGTTTCTTGGCATACTTGGCTTCCATGCGTACTTCACAGTTAGAGAATTCAGAATGAATTAAGTTTGGAATTAAACTTAATTGTTTCATACTTTTTATGGAAGCAATATTTACATGACCTAGTCTAGTATGCTACATATCAATAGATTCAACAATATAAGCAGAAGAAGCACTAGCTTTATTCATGTCTTCAAAGAAAGCATTAAGTACAAAGAGACCCCCGTTACAAAACCCTTTTCCCACAAATTCCCCATTCTTAGTTAGGACTAATTTGTCACTCTGAAAGACTAACTTCACTCCTGCTTTATTAATCAAGGAGCCAGAAACAAGATTCCTACACATATCAGGAACATGGAGTGCTTCAAATAAGGCAATGGTCTTTCCAGAAGTCAGCTTGAGGAAGACCTTTCCTTTTCCAGCAACTCGGGCAGCACTAGCATCTCCCATGAAGACATGCTCTCCATCGCCCACCTTCTCATAGGTGGTAAACAAACTCCTGTTAGTGCAGATGTGTCTAGTAGCCCCAGTGTCCACCACCCATTCCTTCACATTACTGACGAGGTTAGCCTCAGAAACAACTGCAACAATTATATCTGTTTCAGCAAAGTTAGTGTAGCGACCCGTGCCTTTAAATTATAATTAATATAATTTAATTATAATTAAAAAAGAAAATCCCTTGTGAAAGATTATATAGGTTTGTATATTTAAATAATTGGAATTAGTAGAGATTGTAATTTCAACAAATTTAGGATCCCTTGTGTAATATTAGAAACAACGGGGTCACTTAAGTTAATTTCAAAACCTTCTAGAGGTTAGGGTTTGATCTGAACGTGTAACACAAGGGGATGGAGGTGTCTATAAACCAATCCATTAGGGTAAGTTTAGACTTTCCCTTAGATTGTTTTGAATTGAGAAGTCATGGATAGAGATGGGGGGACACATGTAAGCATGGGGAGGTTCCCTAACCTATTCCTTTGCATGATGTACACGATCAAGAGAGAGAGAGAGAGTGTTTCTCTTCACTTTTGAACAAGAGAGAGAAAAGAGAGAAAGGGCTCTGTTGTAGAGAAAATAGAGAAGAAGAAAATAGGAGAAATGAGGGAAAAGCAGATCCGAGAATGGGGGATTCAACCAAAGAGAAGAAGAAGAAGGAAAAGGCTACTAAGAGAAGACTGATGAGTGATCCATGATGCCGGAAAGTTGTATAAAAAGCTTAGGAAACGAGGTAGGGATTCATGCGTTTCTACATAACTAGTTTTATGTATGATTTCAATACTATAGATATAGATGGAATGCATGTTCTTGATGTGAAAGCATGCTAGATCTAAGATCTAGAGAAACGAGAAATGATGCATGCTATGTTGTTTATTTGATTCATACGCTTCACTTGTGTTGTTGTGTTTTCCTATGTTATTATATGTTCATAAGGATTGTACGTATGTTCTTAGATCTAATATTATATGTTATGTATTTACTTGTTTAGATCTAATATTATATGTTGTTATATGTTCACAAGGTTTTTATGTGTTTGATGTTTGGATCATATGAATGGTTGTAGAGACTGAAAAACCAATGTTATAACCTTAGAAAATCTTTATTTTGAGTAGAGGCATGACGCCCTAGAAGAAAACCTAGGAAATTGGCTAAAATTATCGTTCGGTAGGAGTTTCGGCATCTACCGAGTACCTACCGAAAATCCTCAGAATAGTCAACATTCTGGACTTGCTACCGAGGCTCGGTAGGTGTGCTACCGAGAGGTTCGGTAGGATTCTTGGCAGCTACCGAGGTCCAAATGGACCCAAATTTTAAGAATATGTTCCCAAGTGAGTTGTGCACATGTCTGTATAGTTGGTTTGTGTGCAAAAGATCTAAAATTGGTTGAATTTTGAAAAGCGTGAGAGAAGGTCAAGAATTCAGGATTATCGAACTAATTTGAATGAAATATGAGGTGATATCAACTCAAAGGTTTTGGATATGATCATATGACCTCAAGATAGGATTAGTATGATTGGAAATGGTCGTGTAGGACTTGATTGGTTGACCGGTGCTTTTAGCATCCAATGTTGACTTAGGTTTGACTTGGGTTGACTTTTGTATTACTTGTGTTTGACCTGATGATGTTTGACTTGAATGATTGATTGAGGGTACTGTGAGTATCCATGACTATGTACAATGTTTGTGTTTGAAATACTTGAATTTTTTATTGTGGATGGGTGAGCTTCCACCATGGGTAAAAGTCCCTAAAGGTAAGGCATGGTAAAGGTGTATTCCACCTTGGGTGAAATTCCCTAAAGGAAAGGTTTGTACAGGTGTTATTCCACCGTGGGTGCAAGTCCCTAAATGAAGAGTCTGGTTACAAGTGAGCTTCCACCGTGGGTGCAAGTCCCTAAACGGAATGCAAGTATACTGGTGTATTCCACTGTGAGTGAAAGTCTCTTAAGGAATAAGAATTGTGGCTTTCTTCCGTGGGTGCAAGTCCCTAAAAGAAAGGGTTACTGATACAAGTGTGTTTCCACTGTGGGTGAAAGTCCCTAAAGGAATAGTACAGGTGGCTTCTTCCATGGGTGAAAGTTCCTAAAAGTATGGTGTGTTACTGGTGTATTCCACCGTGAGTGAAAGTCTCTTAAGGAATAGGAATGGTGTTTCTACCGTGGGTGCAAGTCACTAAAAGGATGGGTCGTATGGTTGTGAGTTGGAATGAACACGTAATTAGGCTAAGCCTGATTACACCCTGCATTGTATTGCACCTCATTTCACTCCATGCTTGCATCATCCACTTGCAATGCATTGCACTTGTATTTGAGTTGACTGTGGTGCATATTCATTATGACTTGTTTGATTGTGAATGTTATGATGATTGGGTCACATTGGTCGTAGCAAGGTGGGACCTTGTGATTAATGATCGTAGCAAGGTGGGACCTTGTGGTTACTTGGCTGTAGCATGGTGGGACCATGTGGTTTATGTTTATGTGTTGATTAGTCGTAGCATGCTGGGGCCATGTGGTGTTTGTTTAGGTGTTTGATTGGCCGTAGCATGGTGGGACCATGTAGTTTTTGTTGTATAACATAGTGATACTATATGACTGTTGTAATCTTTGTTGTTGTGTCACATGGTGGGACTATGTGTACACATGTATGTATGTTGTTTCGGAACATGGTGGGACCATGTAGAATCTGTTTTAAACATGATGGTATCATGTGGGTAGCATTGACATAGTGGGACTATGGGATTAGTGACTGTTGACTTATTATGACTTAGTATTGTATGATTTCCATGTGAATTGTAATTTCATATGACGATTTTATTATGCATACTAATGTGTGAATTTAGTATAATGTTAAGTTTAACATACATATGACTGTGGTATTATATGATGAATTGAAATGCATGAAATGAATTGTATTGTTATGCATGCATAAAAGTAGATATTGTAGTCTCGTTAGATTTCTCTACTATGCTTCGGCTGATCCTTATCTCTACAGGTAATCGGATTGTTTGAGTTATGGCTGGCTTCTGGAGATAGTGTTTGAGATACTCTTGCTTTTGAGACTACATGACTTTATTTTATTTCAGTTTGATTTTATTTGGTATGATCCTTAGAGGGCGGAATTGTAATAGATGTTATTTGGATCACTTTACTGTGGGTTGATGCTCAACTTAGTTTTGGTTGAGCTATGGTTTTAAATTTGAGAGACTTCCGATGATATTTATATTCTGTTGAGACTGATTCAACCAAGTAAGGGTTGATATTATGGATGGTTATCCGTATCGACGTGGTGGGTCCGAAGGTCAGTTCCTTGGAATCCTCGAGATCCCATATCTCGGATTTGGGGCGCAATAGTTAGCATGTGGTTTGTTATCACGATTGTCTTGCCCTTTCCTCTTCCAGCACCCAATAGCCACATGTCCTAATTTCCCGCAGACAAAGTAAGGTCCCTTCTTCTTTTGTATTTTATCACTCTTCTTGAACCTTGTTTCTTTGGAATATGGTTTCTTGTTAAACCGTTTTCCAACCTTCGGCTTATTTGACTTTTTTGGAATTTTGGTCTCTACAATATTAGCCTTAGTGGAAAATTCATGAGAAATATCTTTCACATCCTTCGAACGATTGGTCTCTTCTATACGAATGTGGACAACAAGGTCTTCTAAAGATAAATGTTTCTTCTTGTGTTTCAAGGAATTCCTATATTCTTTTCATTATGGTGTCAGTTTCTTTATAAGAGTTGCTGCTTGGAAGGTCTCATCTATTATCATTCCTTCAGTGTGGATTTCATGAATAAGATTAAAACATTCATGTACCTGTTCAATAATAGGTTTTTCATCATCATTTTGAAGTCTAAAAATTTACTAACCACATACTTCTTATTACCAGCATCTTCCGTAACATATTTATTTTTTAGTGCATCCCAAACCTCTCTAGCATTGTTATAAGTGCAATAAACATCAAACAGAGAATTGGAAAATGTATTCAAGATATGCCCACGACAAATAAGATCATTCTTTTCATATACAGATTTATCGAAAGAACGAGCAGGTTTAAAAGTATCTTCAAAATCCCTTTCAGTAAACAAGACATATGCCACATTGATGGTTTCTAAAAGAAACAAAAACTTTTCAGACCACCTACGGTAGTGTTTTCCATCACAGGACTCAAGTTTGGACATGTCCGGTAAATTACCCACTGATTGATTAAACAGTGCAAAAAATCGATTCTTAAGATTGTTGGAAGTATTCTGATAAGACTGCACTAATTAATTAACAGAAATTAATAATAAACCGAAAATAATGAATCCAAATAATTACTTACAGAAATCTGTATGTGATAATTCCCAGTAACAAGAACATAGCTACTAAGCAGACCTGTAATAACAGCAGAACATGAAAAACTTATCTGTTAGTGTTGATCGAGGCGTGGAAGAATCCATTGTCCTTAAGAATCAATTTCGCTCCACACTACAAAATACCTGTTATTTTTTGGCGGTTATAAACCGCCAGCCTATATCACCCAACCGCCGTCTAATAATAGGACGGTGATTTATTGAATCGTTGACACATCCCCCGCCGCCGTAGGTAATGTCGGCGGTTATCACGACAGTTTAAACAAACCGCCGACGTATAGTGGCTTTGTGCCAGCGGTTGATGAAACTGCCGAAGTAGGTCCCATATAGCGGCGGTATTTAACCGCCGATTTAACAGTTATATGCTGGCGATGATATATAACCGCCGACATAAGGGGTGTTTATTTCGGCGGTTTTATATACACCCGTTGGCCCATTAGAACTACAACGGCAGTTACAACCGCCGATAATACGGGATCTAGGGCGGCGGTTTAATATAACCGCCGTAATATGGTATGTATCTCGACAGTTTCATATAATCGCCGAGAATAGATTGTTTTTTTTTTTAAGAAATTTCTCTATTTCTACAAGATTATGAACCTATATAAAAACAAAACCTGTACAAGGAAAACACCATTCAACAACTAAACCTATACAATGGCACAAATACCATTCAAATCAATAAAC
>JAUPMG010018243.1:0-15288 GCA_031762675.1 Pachysandra terminalis | reverse complement strand
AGAATATGACAATTGTTAACCCATTAACATAGAATAAGAAAGCCAATATACTAAATGACGAATTTCATAGCATATTCCTGTTTGCCAATAATGCCAATATAATCACGTGATGCATGAAATCCAACAATGTCTTTCTAGGTTGTTCATCCACCAAAAAGGAATGCAAGTGTTATGAACCAAAAGCACAAAAAATGTATGTTTCTAAAGATGTCTCTTTTGTTGAGAATGAAGTCTTTTTTCAAAAAAATTTACTGCATACTCATACTAACCAAATTCAGGGGGAGTATTATAGCGAATTTGCTCCCTTACCAGCTACGGATGAAGGCCTAAACTTGAATAACACAACCATAAAGCAAACAAGTGAAAGAGAATAAAGAAGGGATTGTGAAAAAAGTCTGCCAACTGCAAAAAAAAAAAAAAAAAAGCGTTTGATACTGCCAACCCCGTGGCCCCACCTGATCATAATCCTCCTTTTGGCAGGTCCATTCGTGTCACTCAAACTCCTTTTAAATTTTAATATTTTTTTACCGATCATAGTGTGTCGTTTCATATTCAAGATCACGTTTGCTATAACAACATATCTGTTCATTCTGCTTTTCTAATTATTATTGAAATTCACATTGAACCCTCTATCTTCCATGAGGCAAAAAAACAACCGGTGTGGAAGAGGACAATGGATGAAGAACTCCAATCCCTTAAAAAGAACCATACTTGGGATATTGTTCAATTACCCAAAGAAAAATAGATCGGGGGCTGCAAATGGGTCTATAAATGTTGCATCCCGAATCCTAGGGTATGCTCCATGGGCGCATGGGGATAGTCTTGGATTCCAAGTGTGACTTTCACCCCTCCTCCACACACTACTAAGGGGTGGCTCACCTAAATCAACGATAACCAAGAATCACAAGTAACCAAAGAGATCAACAGCGGAAGATAATAACTATATAATAAGTAAGCATAATGGGTCCCTGCAGAACCACAACTGTGCACGCTTATAAAAGCTAGCGTGATCCAACATTGTATCCCCAAAAGATAATATGATCCAACCACAAAAGTTATAAACTAAATACATCATCATCCAAAGTAATGGAGTTCACAACTCCCCAACGACATATACAATCAGGACTATAAGATATCAACCAAAAAGAAATATCAACTCGGCACGAGTCTTCTCCATGAATCCTCAGCACTGCTCACCAAGGTCCCTCCTCCTATCGGGCTCACCTGAAATATTAGGAGCCAGAAAGACTTGAGCGACACACTCAGTAAATACAATGTGCAAGTGGAGTGTCACGTGATAAGGATTCACCATGAGTATGGTGCTATGCCATGGCACAATGCAAGGTTCGTTCATTGGATGAAATGATAAGAAAAGTTATTCCATCAGTCAACCAAAATGGCTACTACAAACACGTAAAATGCAATGCATGCCGTTGATATCGTGATCGTTGGATGTTCACGCTTGATCCCCAATTGAGGCCACATGTATCGCACGGATTCCATGTACCAGTTCAGGCTAAGCACATTCAGTGGATTCTGTGAGTACAACACAATTTTAGGGTTTCTCAACCCATGGGAAGTCAAGTCCCACCATTATTTTTTATCGTGGGACAAACCCGGGGCACCACACAGGACTCTCCCCCGTGTCACATCACAGCTCACTACTACCAATCGGATTACTCACAATATAATATCATATATGTGTGTGTGTGTGTGTGTGTGTGTGTTGTCGAGGTATAGGGGTAGGTAATCCCTCACCCATAAATCATTTTAGATTTACATAGTCCACTCGAGACTCCAAAGAAGTTATTTCTCACTAGCACTCATCACAGAGCCCAACATCCTCACATCACTCCCTTGGTCCTCCTTACGAGAATCCAGGGTTGGTCTGGTTCTGAGTCTCATATATGGACTCGCAATTAGGGGCAACAATTTAAGCCCAGCCTGTTTGGGCCCGTTGAGCCCGCCTAGTTTAAACTGGGCCTAAGCCCGATTTTTGGGCCCGTAGGCTTGCCAAGCCTGGCTTTATAGAAGCCCAAAGTATTTAGGGTCGGGCTTGGGTTAGGCATGTATATATAAGCCCGGCCCATCCCGGCCCGGCTCGGTTTTAATTATCATGCATTTATTTTATTATAAGCATGTACTTTTTATTGAAAGTGTGAAGAATATGTGGCAACATCTTGTGTTGTAACTTAGTGGTGAGAATGCCACTTTCTCCTTGTGAAGTTTGGGTTCAATTCTTGCCAACAGCATAACTTGTAAGAATTTTTTATTAATAAAATAAGAAAAATAAAAAGAAAATAATAAGAAACGGACTTAATCGAGCGGGCTCGGGATTTTCATATTAATATAGAACCGGGATTGGGATTCATTATTAGGC
Organism: Pachysandra terminalis; assembly: GCA_031762675.1. Lineage (NCBI taxonomy): Eukaryota > Viridiplantae > Streptophyta > Magnoliopsida > Buxales > Buxaceae > Pachysandra > Pachysandra terminalis. The sequence continues at coordinate 12,908 of JAUPMG010018243.1, read as the reverse complement.
CCGAAAACTGGGTCGGGATGGGCTTGGGCATGCAGAAAACCCCTAATACCCTATGTAAAGCCCGGCCCAGTCCGCCAAATTGCCATCCCTACCACAATGCATGAGTGTCCTTTAATGCATTTACTATCATCCAACTACATGCGAAGCATAAGAATATTCAAATCACATGAAGTCTCATATGCATTGAACAGTATAATCCAATGTAAATCAAAGAAAACAATTAACATGACATGTATAGCATATGGATTCAATTCTAATTGATCACATATAAGGAAGTACAATCACAAGGTCAATAGATGTAAGACAACTCAATCATGTTCTCACACATTCAACTCGTTAGATCCAATAGGCATTGATAGATGATTCCCAGGTCGTGTGTTGTCTGCTTTCTCACTCCCAAGTGCAGGAGTTCGAAGAAATATAATACTCGGTGAGTCCGAGGTCGAACCACAGAGAGCACAGTTATTCAAGACATAAGTGGGTTAAAGAACAAATATAATGGTGAAAAATTACTGGTATTACAAAGGAATAATTAAGGTTCAATAATAAATAAAAGGATTAAATTCAGTGATGAGAATGCTCAGGCATCGGGGCAGTTCCTTGAACCGGTATGAAATTCATTGTAACTCGGATAAAATATTATATATTTTATTGCTATGAAAACCTTTGATTCGGTTGAACTAAAATAATTCATGGACATCTCGTAACCTTGGTTAATGACGTGGCTGGAATAACTTTTAGAAAAACCATTCAATTTAATTCTAGATTCATATTAGAAACCATGAGAAATTTCTCTTAATAATGAGAAAACTATGATTGAACTCATAAAAAGTCTGGAAGAACTCGTAAATCACAAGGAATCATAATAGATGAACAACCAAACATAATTCCGTTAAACTCAAAAAGAATTACAATAAATGATCATACCATTACAAGAGAACACACACCCTAGCCTTGGCAAAGGATTAGGCTTCCATGGAAGAAAAAAATACAAAAAAATCTAAAGAGAAAAGAAGTACAGAAGAAGGAGAATAGATGGGATGATTGGGGAACTGGTGTCTCCCCCTATTTATAGAACTCCATGAACCAAAGACTGCCAACTAAAATTGACGTTTTCCTCTTGCACGCATGAATAGCAGCTTCCAATTCCGGTCTTGGTTTCTTCTTCACGCCAAAATGCAGCTCCTTCCACTTTCGTTCTTTGCCTTCCTAATCAGTTATGGTTTCCTTGCTTGAAATGCAGATCATCACCTTCCAATTCATTGCTGCTCCTCTTCTCCAATCCGGTTTGTTGGTTTCCTCCTTGATCGTCTCTTGCCAATTCAAATCTTGGCTTCTTTCCCAATTCAGTTTCTCCTCAAACACGTAAACAACAACTTCCTTCTAGATTGTTGCCTAGCCAATTCAGTTTAGGCTCTCAAACGCACGACCACCTTCTTCCCAATTTTGGTTCTTTCCAAATTTGAATCAGGCCTTGGAGAATGGGCTGAACCGGCTTGGTTGTCAAGTTCGGGTCGGCTGGCCTTGGTCGGGTTTATTCTTCTATCTTTGATTTTATTCCTTTTGAACTTGATCCGACCCATCTAATCCGACCCGATCTTGGTCTGAATTCCCTTGACCAGAGTTTGTCTCCAAAATTGTCTCTGCATCAATAATTTAAATGTAAATGAGACATTTAAAATATATTGCAATGGTAAAAGAGAATTGGTAAATCCTATGTAAAATGAAGAGTTTAATATGAGAAAATACAAGATAAGTCATGTAATTAAGGGTATAATATGTAGTAATTCATGACTTATCACTGTCGATGGACCAGTCAGTGTACCGACAAGTCCCCCGACAGAGTCTCCAATGGTTTGTCGGTTGGCTCTGTCAGTATACCGACGAGTCCCCCGATGAAATCCTCATTCCTTGTCAGTGGACCTTGTCATATACCGATAGGCCATCGACACTACCTACCCTATTACATTGGGCATCGGTAGACTCCGTCGATATACCGATGAGTCCCCCAACAGTGCCCCAATTATTGCTTCGGTGGGTCGTCGGTATATCGACGAGTCCACCGACAAACAGTCTCGCGAATTTCTGGGTTTCTCCAATTTACTCCAATTCAATCCCAAAGCAAACCTAATTAGAATAAAGTTCTAAAATCAATATCCAACCATTGTAAACTATCAAAAACACATCAAGACATCTACTATGCATTTGAATTGATAAACATCATCAAACCAAAATTTAACATGAATAAGAATGTTAATCATGGATGAAACATACAAACCTTAGATTAGGTCATGAATTCACACAAGAGATCAAGGAATAACATCAACCACACGAATTCACCATAGAAAACCCCAGTGTACTTACCTCATTAAGATGGTCGACATTTGCTCTTGAGCCTCAAGTTCTTGTATTCTTCTCCTCTTGATGACCTTCTTCTTCTTACTCTTGTTCTCTTCCTTCTTCCTCTCCTCTCCTCTTCTCAACAAGAGATTAGGGTTATCTTGAGAAGCTTAAACCCTCCTTATCCCTCAACTAAATCTCAACCCTTAGATCTAAGCTTACTTTAAGAGAAATGATCTCAACCATTAAATAAGATATTTAGGTGAGAAAGATAAGGTGTGTGATTATGTAAGTTATCCAAGTGTCCTACCAAATAAGAAAGATCTAGGTAATTAACTCATAACCCCTCAATTACTTGAAATTACGAAAAAGCCCAACGTATAAGACCCATAATTTCAGTTTGTTACAATAAAGTAAAATACCACAGTGATGAAACTATTGAAAGGCACAAAGCTAGACTTGTTTCCAAGGGCCTTACCTAGACTAATGGGGTTGATTATAAGGAGACCTTTGGCCCAGTTTCCAAAATGAACACTGTTAGAATCTTGATATTTGTTGATGTTAATCGTGGATGGCCTCCGTTTCAAATAGATGTTAAAAATGCCTTCCTTCAAGATGATCCTGAGGAAGAGGTCTATATGGAGCTACCTCCAGGACACCCTCAAGAGTCCCACAAGGGTCTTGTATTCAAACTTAAAAAGGTCTTATATGGCCTCAAGCAATCTCCTTGAATCTGGTATGCTAAGATCAGTCGAGCTTGCACAACTGTTGGGTTTAAATGAAGTAAAGCTGACTCATCTATGTTCATAAAGAAAAATGAATTGGGAACTACCATTGTCCTAATATATGTGGATGACAATAGTCATCACCGGGAATGTCAAATTTTATAACGCACATCAACAAAAAATTTGACATTAAAGATCTGGGCAAAATGAAATACTTTCTGGACATTGAAATTGCATATTCAAACAAAGGCTTATTCCTTTCACAAAGAAAGTATACCCTTGATTTGTTGAAAGAAACTAGAAGATTAGGTTCAAAATCAACAACAATTGACTATAATCATAGATTTGGAAGTAATGAAGAACTTCTAAAAGATATAGGTAGATTTTAGAGAGTGGTGGGCCACCTAATCTACCTAACCATTACACGCCCAGATATTATATATGTTCTTAGTTATGTCATCAGGTTTATGCATGCACCTAAGATAGGGCAAATGGAAGCAGTGGATCGAATATTGCGATATCTTAAGTCATCTCCAAGAAAAGGAATTTGGATAAAAAAGAATAGGTACACAAAAATTGAAGGGTATACCAACGCAGACTGGGCTGGAGATCAAAAAGACGGAAGGTCAACAACAAGTTACTGCACGTTTGTTGGAGGAAACCTTGTGACATGGAAAAGCAAGAAACAGAATATCGTTGCTCTCTCTAGTGCTAAAGTTGAATGTAGAACCATGACATCAACAACCAATGAGTTAAGTTAGTTACAGGCTCTCCTTCAAGACTTGGGACTCAAACCTAATACTTGAATTAAGATATTTGTGACAATCAAGCATATTGCATCAAAACTAATCTCCCATGAAAGAATCAAACACATTGAGGTTGATTGTCACTTCATTTGAGAGAAGGTTCAAGCTAAGATCATTGACACTCCTCATGTCCAAAGTAAAGACTAGCTTACTGACATATTTACCAAGACCACATAAAAGGGATGCTTTCAACAAATACTATCCAACTTGGGCTCCATTGACATCTACGTCTCAACTCGAGGGGGAGTGTTAACAAATATAGATCTTACCAATTCGATGAAGATACAGTTAGAGATTTGAATGCTCAATTAGTAGAGAGTCAAATCTTGTATCTTTAGAAAGTATAGGAGTGGCAAAAGGGAAGCACGGAAAAAGATGTTGTGGCGTTTATGCGGTTTTCTGAAAGAACATTAATTCCATGAGACAATAGATCATTTGTAGTGAGCATATTATGACAATACTTCTGGAGAAATAAATTGATGCAAGACAACACGATCTCTTCAAGTATAATAAAAGAAATAAAAGAGAATAATAGGGTAGAAGGATAATATGATAGAGTCTCACAGTCAGGACCTTAAACAGATTGTAGTCTCACCAACTTGAAACAAGGGTTTGATAATAAAGTCTCACCACTACCAGGAAGAAGAGGAGTCTCGCCTCAATAACACATATTGTAAAAAAACAATAATCTTCTTATGTTTTTAAAAGAGAAGGTTACACCCGTATTTATAGAAAAAGTTCCCTACCTACAATCAAACTAGAAAAAGATAAAATAATCCCTATTTGAACATAAAGATAATCCCTATCTAAACCCATTCTCCTAATCAAACTCTAATAACAATGGTCATAAATATCTACTACTATTATTAATAAAGACTGGACTCATGAGTCTATAGGAAAACCCATGGATCAATAACCAGCTAATGGGAATGGGCCTAACATATGGGTAAAACCATGAAATGACCCAACTAGGCATATACAGAACAAAACACATCAACAAATAAGATGGACTTGCTTGATTATATGCAGAAAGTCACTGCAAATGGCCCGTTCGCAGTGCCTCTCCATACCAAGTGATCTTTGGAATGGATCGGAATTCCCCTCACAACATTATCTCATCAGGCTCTTTTCTTCAGAAGAGCTTCAATAAGATCTTTGCCTTTTTAATATATGGAGATCACTACCTCTTTTCTTTAGGTCATAATAAAAATAAAATAAAATTATCTAGTTTTTAAAAGTAGATATAGCATTCATTGAACAAAAATCTGAACAAGTATCTTACATCAGGCCAAATTGTTGAACAAAAAAGTGAGAAACTTCACATGTGAATGGAAGCCTTGAATGAAAAGCAGCTTCTCCAAATTTGTATGGAAGCCCCTGTAAGTTACAAAAATAAAAGAACAGATAATGGTTTGCTAGGGCAAACCAAAACGCAATAGCATTTACAATCGATCTCAACCTGATTGTTTATGGAACCAGGAGACATGAATAAACCACCCCCAAAAGTAAAAATAAAACTAACCTAGAATAAACGGAAAAGCTTGCAACAAAAAATGCCATACTAGCTTTTCTCTGACTTCAACCTCTTTGGAGCTTGATCAGAGTCCTCACCACTGCTTGCAACCAGTGAGTGTGCCATTGCTCGATTACTAGAAGAGGGATCCAGTTGATCCTGGAAAACACATTGAAAATGAAGATTAGACCTCGATTCCATGGTTCTACCAGATAGCAATTAAATATGTTAGGCGTTGATTACTGATCCCTACCTTTTGAAATTCGTTACAAATATAGCACGTAAGCAGTATTTACAAGTTTTGGCACCATATTCTTTCTGACAAGTGTTTATCTTATAATCAGAAAAACCTCTCCAGCGAGTTATACATTGCGTAATCTGGGTGGCAAAAAAAATACCAACTTTATGCCTAAATCACTTATTCAGAAATCGCCATAAATTATTAACTTAAACAAAGCTAAATGCAACCTAAACGCGCTTACATTCACTTCAATAATAGTTTGTCAAAATGACATCTTCCACAAATAACAATGAAACAGTTCTAACTTGAACCCAACTCATCACCAACCAAAACATGAGCAAATATAGTACTAGTAACAACAGTATCAAATAGAAGTGCTTAGAGAAAGGAATAGCCAAAAAAAAAAAAAAACTCCACCGCATACCTTAGCACTGGATGTCATAGCCGTCAGACTACTATTTGCACGCTTCCCAATATCAATTTGCACTGAGATGCTGGCTTGTGACAGATTTACACCCGAAGTCTGAAGTGCTTGTGTCAGAGTATTCAACAAACTGTTCAGCACCAAAACCTCTTTCATGATCAGCTATAATTCACCATTCAGTCCCAAAAAAAGGTTCTCAAAGAAAACATTTGTAATAACATCACCAATTCTTTCCAGAAAATAGAACTCCATTTTGTAAAGAACCAAAAGGGGGGATTTTATGTATTTACAAAGGGAAGCTAATAAGTTGTCTAAGACAATTGGCCAGAGAAATTAATGCAGATGCCACCAGTCTAACAGTTATCCCATATTAATGTGCCATGTTTCGAATAACTAGTGCCAATAAAAGTACATATACACCCAGAAAGGAACTATAATTATACACCAAAAGAAATTCAAAAAATAAAAAGTAATAACCATGTCAGGAAGTCATACTTCTCATGCTTGAATAGCCTAAACAATGAGAGGCTTTAAGCTTCAAGAAAATCAATAATCAGATATATGGAAACTTCTAGTGCTTGCTCAAGTGGAAAGGAGCGCACAGACTCTAAACATCTTCTGACTAGATTAACACAAGTATAACAATTGCGATGCGCATGCATCCCAAGAAGATGTTGGAACTGATAGCCAAACAACGAAGTACATTCCTCCTCCATTTTCCGTCGGCTGGAATAAGTTCTAGAGCTGCCTACCCAGTCAATTAGAGGCAAGGAGTTATAGTTCAATGCACCACACCACTAAGCTCAACAGAGCACTAAGAAAGTCGGTGTCAAGCAACATGTTTAATTCATATTATCCCTCGTAACTCAGGGAACGAATAAGCATATGGGCCAAGAAGTCGAAGTAACTCGATACAATAGAATAAGATACATGCAAATTATCACACAAATTATCCCAACTACCCAATCAATAAACTTATTTACCAGACCATTACCTATTTGCTCATCATCAATAAAAAGATTAACTAGACAGTATAACAGTGCAGTTCATGGGTTTTGGACTGTATAACTGCCATAAGAAGTGATCATGATCAGAAGAGGCTGCGTCATGCATATTACCAGGACCAGTCATATGGTTAAATCATCAGTATTCCCTTCAAAGAATGCATCATTTATCACATGAATGGTTGAAATCAAATTACCTCGGATCAAAGCCTATTACACTAACTTTGTAGAGACAGCACAATTGTACTTGTTACCAGCAAAATGCAACTGTTTTGAAGTAAGCCTTTGCAGGTATTGCATCAAAAGTATCTAAAACTAAGAATACCTCATAAATTGCAGAGAATGTACATAAACCAGCAGAATTAAATACTCACCCTTGAGAATAGACAGTTGAAATACTAATAGTTCCTCCAATTGACAGATCCTCATTTTCAGTCAGCGGATCACTTGTGGCAGGGCACTCGGTTGTATATGGTCTGTTCTGCCATAGCTGGGATTGAGGCTGGGATCCCATGTTATCCACATCATATCCTGGTTTCTCTGGAGGTTGGGCTATCACACCACCCCTCAAAATGGGACTGAATATGTTTGGTTGCAGTGGCATAGGCACGGGGATGGCCTTGTTTAATAATACAGGGTGGTGATCCATTTCTTTGTATGCGGCAACAGTGCTTGTGACAGATTCTAATGGATTCTGTGCATTACTGAGAACAGTAGGGGTCACAGTGATGTTATTCTCATCAAACTTTCCACCAAGCATTAACCCTGGAGCAGAGTCATTCTTTACCCCTTCAGAATGATCAACAAAACTATCCATTGGCCCATGACTGTTTCTCTGCTTCATAAAAGGGCGAGAAAATGATTTAATCCTTTTATAATATTATTCGTGATTCCTAAAAAATGATATATTTAGTTATCTTGGCAAGAAGGATTTTGAGAATAGCTACAGGACCATGGTTCAAAGGAGGAAAGGTTATGAAGAAACATTTCAGAATGCATGGAAACAGAGTATGAAAACAATACAAATTTTAGGAAAGCTTGGAAACTTATAAAATAGACTCATTTAGATGCAAATATACGTCCAAACCATGACAAATTAAGTGCACTGCAAACAATAACATCCACACACTTAGTACGCAACAATGAAAACAAATGAGTATTTGCTGGCGCACAGATTATTTACAAGACAAAAAAAATCTAAATACAGATTAATCATATATCAATCACATAATAATTATATTTTCAAAATATCATTTCATTCATTTTTATTTACAAATAAGTAAAGATCTGAAATATCAGCCAGAGACTCATCATATATAATTATTTGAACACTAAAAACTAAGTATTAAACATAAGAGAAAGGAAAATTAATTATTAGATATTTTATAAAAAAATGTTTATCTTCTTCTCAAACAAATATATACACAAACCCACAAATATGATACATACACATGTATGTATGTATCTGTATATAAAGATACAGGATCAAAACGAAGTCTCAAACAAATGGGTTCTATCATCCCACATGAACCAAGTTTGGAGTTTGGACAAATCCCTAATAGCAAACCGCTACGTGCTAAAACACGCACAACTACGCACACACATTTGATTTAATTATGTTTCATGAGCATAGGGTCATATATTCTAACCAGTTTCGCTACACATACAAACCTGTGCATGAATATAGATGCAAATAGTTCTAGCCCATTTCCCAGCCACCAACATCCCAAGACCCCAAAACTTAAGGGAATTTAATACATGCTGATCAGGTGCATTAACACTCAATCCACATTAACACATAATCAATAAAGACAAGTACTAGGATTATACCCAAGGCATCAACTTAGTGGGCTGGTGACTCCATCCTTGGTATGAGCCCTCATATTTCTGTACCTTTTCCTGTAAAAACTGAACGTATTCGATGACCTACAAAGGGATATGGATATTCCATCAGCAATATTAAACAAGTCACTAAATAAAACAAATATATTACATCGTATTCTTGATTGCATGACAAACCTCAAGTAGGAATGATGCCTTGTCTCTCCTTTGGTCAGAATGAGGTATGAGATCTCTCAATATCTGAAATCTGCAAAACAAATTGAGCGTTGTTAGTATGTTGACAACAGCAGTCCTAGGAAACACTAGAAAGTTTACAACAGATTCACACATTTCAATGCCTGCCAGAAATCCATCTTATTCAGATGCAGATAGCAAAGAATAAGTAGAAAAAGATTAACATTAGTCACCTGTTCAGCTGACTCAGATTTCATATGTCCATATTATTTTGGTTAGTAATATTATTGGAAAAGCATAGAAGCATTTAGTGGAATAACCATGCTCAAGAAACTAAAAGAAAATGGATATGAGAATGAACAAAAGAACTCTTCATTTATCACCCATTTGAAGAAAAATGCACCAATGACCAATTACTTAAAACATTAAGATTTGTACAATGAAATTATACAATAACATTCATGTAAACTAGTAGGAAATTGAAATGTTGATTAATAGATCAGGACTAGGATTTGTAGAACTTGTCAAACTATTAATGTAGTCCCAAATGACTCATCACCAAAAAAGCATACAACAAACTTAAATCACTGCATGCTTTTAATGTTAGAAGCATTTAAAAAAAATAGTCTAATAGTCAATAAGTAAAGGTAGAAGTAGATAAGAAGGAACAGTTCAACAGTTTGAGCTTCATGGATAACATATGCCTTCAATGTTGGAAGCATTTAAAGAAAAAAAAAAAAAACAGCCTAATAGTCACAAGAAGTAAAGGTAGAAGTAGATACGAAGGAACATTTCAACAGCTTGAGCTTCTTGGATAACATTATGCCACAATGTCATAGTATAATATTTTCAGTTGTATACAACAAAATCCTATGCAACAAATAAGCAACCTATTTTTGTTCGATGGGAACTCTGGCACATGCACTCGGGGGGGGGGGTGTTCGATGCAGCCACCAATTCAGCAAAATCAATTTGGGCATCTATGCATATTTGCCAAGTCACTTAAGTGATGGAGTTGCCCTTCTCTCTAATGCTTAAGATGTAATTAACACTAAAGAAACACACAAACAAATAAAGGGTGAAATAAAATTAAGAACGGATTGTGCTTAACATCAGAGAAGAAAACTAAAATTCCTCATCATCCGAGAGAGTTAGAGGAAGACCGAAAAGGAATTGGATGGATTCTATAAAACATTACTAAATCCCTTATGGCTTGAATCCTTAACCATTTTTAATAATACAATATATTCAAATATTGCTAATTTAATCAGTAATCTAAATTGCCTTGACTAGGGAATATGATGCAGTGCATAATTGTGGGTTGGGTAGCGTATGGGTATTAGAAGACTAGGAACCAAATAATAATAATAATAATAATAATTATTATTATTATTATTATTATTATATACAGGGGTAAAGGGTAGGTAAGACATATGTAGACCAAAAATTATATATTAAAAACAAGAAAGGGAAAGGAAAAAGATAGTGGACAGGGTCATGCAGTAAAGAAATAGAGTTTCTTAATGTACAACTTTAGACCACTAAGTCAATATTATGAGCCAAAGTAATCAAATTAAACATATCTCAGGAAGCGGCAATGATAGCTGAAAAGAACTACCTTCCATACACCACTTAAAATTTCGATGAGGATATCGAAGTACCTTACCATCATAGAATAGAAAAAGCGGGTACACATCAACATCCTATTTCTAATTTTTAATTGAAAATTGATCAAATAGAAACTTTTTATGTCAAACGATTCCCAACGGTGGGATCCTCTGTGAGGTAAATCCCTGTGAGCGCCCTGTGGTGTAGAGACAACACCCAGGGGCCACCAAAACAGCACCCAAGGGGCGAAATGGTATTTTCACCCCCTAGGTGTTGTCTCTACACCACAGGGAGGCTCACAGGATTTACCTTACTGAGGATCCCGGCCCTCCCAAGGGGAAGCTCTGAAAATCCTAGGTTATCATGAACAAATAACACCATTTTAAGAAGGGGAAGCTCTGAAAATCCAAATACACATCAGCATCCTATTTCTAACTTTTAATTGAAATTGATCAAATAGAAACTTTTTATGTCAAACGATTCCCAACACTAATAAAATAGATTTCCTAGGTTATCATGAACAAATAACACCATTTTAAGAACGGGAAGCTCTGAAAATCCAAATACTAACAAAACAAATTTCCAAGTTTATTATGAACAAATAAAATTCTAAAAAGACAGAAATTACATGTTTTGAATAAAGCTTTCGAAATTCTGAAATTAGCAAAAGACAGAGTAAAATGAAAATATAACCAACAATCATGCACTGAATTGCACATGTCCGTATGTCAGCCATAACTAGCTCAAATCATATCCATATTGTGTTTTCTTGAGTTATAACTGATTCAATACACATTCATTCTAATGGTAACAAAATCAGAAGAAGTGGAAGAATATATGCACAACAGTGATAACAAGAAAGCGAAAAATGACTCTTTAAAAGTTAGATGCCAGCTCTGTTCTTCAAGGTTACGAAGGAGAAACTTCCCTTGCCAATTCAGGGCTTTATCAAAATCAAATCTATATCACGTAATGCACTTTGACTGCAACAATTTAGTCCATACCACACACGTGTCTGACCCATCAATGGTCTTTTTTTTTTTTTTTTTGCCCTTTGAAAAAGAAGCTACACCATTAAATAAGTAACTGATTTCTTAAATTAAAAAAAAAAGAAGTCAGGGAAAAAAAGTTTTAAGGAGTAATCTCGTGAAACCAAGAACAGGGAAAGGGAATACGACTGCTGGTGGCATTATATAAGGCAGTGACACATTTTAAGCAATATCACCCAAGTGATACTGTTGAAACCATTTAAAACGTGATTTCGAGAGAAAATTAAACGTGTGAGGCAGGTGGAACTTGCCTATCATTGATCTTACTCCTCCTACGCTGCTCAGTAGCCGAATGTTTTGACCGTGGCGTTACATTCTTCTGATCAGTGCTCTTTCCGTCTAATTTCACAGTCAAACCCCCTGCAAGAAGTCAAAATTAAATTTTACAAGAAGTTACAAATCCTTTATCATATTTGAAATAAGAAAAAAAAATATTCCACCAAAAAAAACAATTATATATAGTTTTTCACAATTAAATAAAGAATGTACGTATTGAAGCCTAAGTGGCGAAAATCCCCAGTAAAGTAGGATAGAAGTTACGGTGCGCAACACAAATTCAGGCCCCAAATAAACCAACGAGAGATGAAGACGGTGATCTCTTTAAAGTGTCGAAAAGGCATAACACCCCATATGGAGCCTCCAGGTGTTGAGGTCAAATACCTCTATGTGAAGTGCCCTCTTTTTCCATACAAAACTCTTCCTCGTCGTCAACTTCCTCCTCCTGATGACCCTTCGCAGATTTCATCATTTCCAAGAAGTTCTGCTTCTTCTGAGCAGAGATGCTAAAAGAAAAAAGAAATCCACAGTCAAAATTCCCAAACGTAGAATCCCCACAACATGAAGAACAGGGGAAAAAAGTAGAGACAAAAATTAGAAAACGGTGAGAGAAGGGAAAGAAGATCCACAAACTTGGAGGATGTGAGAGGGCTGAAACTGTTGCTATGGTTGACAAAGGCATGTAATGGACGCTCCGATGACCACGGCCCTAACTTCGCCGGCTCTGCAAAAAAAAGTAGGCGGGGAGGTGATGCTCTGTGTACATAATTAATTCCACAGTGATCGACGCTAAAGTGCGCAAGGTTGGTCACGCGCCAACTAAGACGCCAAGTTTGCAGCCAGCTTGGGTTCGAGACTATCCTCTGGGCTCAAACAACGACACTCAAACAAAAAATTGATTTTGCG
>JAUPMG010018232.1:0-15289 GCA_031762675.1 Pachysandra terminalis | reverse complement strand
TTAAAGAGAGGGGCTAATGTATTGGGCAGGAGCACAAAACATGTGTCCTCAAGAGCTGGCCATTAATTGCCAAAATGACCATAAGAACACCCAAATAACAGAAACGTCACAAATAGAAAAGATAGTTAAATCTGAGGGCGTTACAACCTACCCTCCTAAAAAGGATATCAGTCTCGAAATCAACATACCTGGTCCTCAAAGAGGTAAGGATACTCCCGACAGATGTGCTCCTCTAGCTCCCACGTGGCGTCTGACTCGCCGTGGTGACTCCACTGGATCTTCAGCATCGGGGTCACTTTGGTTTACTTTAATTTTCATACTTGAGATCTGGTTGTTTGAGTGTAAATATTACTGTGTGATTCTAGTAACCGCACATACTGACATGGAACGACATCCGGTTCATTAGAGATCTTCAGCTGCAGATTTGGATTCGTATACATAATAGTATGTGATCTGGTTCATTTTCAACCTTCATACCCTAATTATATCATGTAATAAGTGTTGAAACCAGGGGTAATCTTTTCAATATTTCAAGTAAATAGTTTGATTCCCGACTAAACTCGTCAAGTTATCTTGGAAACCAGTCTGATTTACCAAGTTTCAAGCAACCGAGTCAATGGGGCGAGTTAAACATAATTATCAGTCCGAGTAAATCACTCAAGTTTTTTGATTTGTCAGGGAGTTTCCAAACATCGATAAGTTCGACCATGAAGGGCATATCATGGTATATGTGATCAAGGATTTGAACTTTGAATGGGCTGGTCATTCGTGGACATTATGTAGATTGCATGCGGTGCGTATGTAGTCTAAGTGTGTTCATGGACTTGCGCTTGTAATTGACATGTGTAGGGCAGTAAACCGGTCGACGAAGTCGAGTTTTGCCCAGCTCAGCTTGGGCTTTTAAATCTTGAGCAAGGCTCGGGCTTGTTAAAATATTTTGCGCTTAAGCTTGGCTTGTAAAAATGCTTAGCTTATTCTAAATACATTAATATTATAATTGATGCTTACTATTATATATAACATAATATATTAATATATATATATATATGTTTAATATACTAATATACAATATAAGAGATAGGAATATGGATGTATAATTTCAATATACAAGTCGTGCTAAGCCTATCCAAGCTCAACTCAAGCTCGTTAAGATAATGAGCTTTTTTCATGTTCGAAGCTCAAGAGCTGAGTGTGAGCCGAGGTAGCTCGGCTGATTGACGGCCATTAGACATGTGCAACAACCTTGGGTTTAGACTCGTTATTTGTTGCGCTAAGATCTTGGCATGGCCATTATCTCTTCCCTCAAGTTCGATGTAAAGAGTGAATACAAATCTCTTAGTTTGAAGATCCCAAACTTCTAACTAATGATCAATTGATACTTTCATTTTTTTTTTTTTTTTGCACCATTAACTAATGATCGATTGATACTTGTTAATGCCTGATTTGTGATAGAAAATACAACTACAGTAGATGGTATTGCCACAAATAAGAGATGGATCTTAAGCTAGTCCAAGGATAGTCTAAACTGATGCCACAATTATTCTTCCCCTAGGATCTCTCTTTTTCTTTCACATTAGGGTAATAGGGGGTGACAAAAGCTTAGGAAGGTGGTGGGTTAGAGAAGCACAAGCAAATGGAAGAGGAACGCAGAAAATGGTGTATGTGAACAAGAGTTAGCTGAACTCTAGAACGGATCCTTTTCTCCTCACATTCTTCTCCAACTTATAAGGAGAGATGGGAGAAGGGGACGCATTAATAATTATGACACGTGAATTCTATAACGGATCCCTTTCTCCTCACATTCTTCTCCAACTTATAAGGAGAGATGGGAGAAGGGGATGCATTAATAATTATTACACGTGAATAAATATGGCAATTTTTTGCCACGTACATGAGATTGTCTTCAAACAGATACCTTCTTGATACATGTCAAGTAATATGTGCTCAACGGTTTGTTTGAGGCGATGATCCCTTCTTCAATACCACCATTCCTAAGATATGTCAGATTACCCTTTATAGAATTTAGAGAACCGGGGTGATTATGTCATCTTGTGCCGTAGAACATTTAATGTTTCGATTATTTTAAGGACGTTTTCTTCGAGAATGATTTGCTGAGAGGTATGTAAGAGTACCTTCCTTGAGGAGATTGAATTGTTTTGTAAGCACATGAGAAACAATACTTGTTGAGAGCTTCTGAAGGATGATGTGCATCATGGCTTTTATTCTCGGATCTTGGATTGGACCGGTCAAGGCCAATCTTGATCTGGTATTGGATCGGTCGATCAAAATGTTGGATCTTTTTTTTTTTTTTTTAAATTTGGGTCGGTCGATATTGGGCCGATCCAGGCCGATACCGGTTGGATCCTTTATTTTATAAATTTTAAAAAAAAAATAGAGATCGGTTGGATCGGCCGATCCAATCACTGGACCGATCCGGATCAGTATCGGTTTGACCGGTCCAATCCAAAGCTCAGGATACAATAGTTTTATCGTGGGTTGGGATCGGACCGGTCCTGGCCAATCCGATCCGATCAAGACCGATCCTTGAAACCATGATGTGCATGGTGATGAGGTGACTGCTTCAAAGTGGTTGTTCTATTGTAATATTGTGTTCGTCTTTTTAAGGTTTCTAACTTGTAGCTGAGAGAACTGAGATATAATAGGCGTTGAGAATGCTAAAGCATAATGAGAACTAAGGGCGCTGAGAGATGATATGCATTAAGAGATCAAGGTTTTAAGTCTCGGGATCTTGTATAGGTCCAGTCCCGACGGATCCAGATCCGGATCGACAATATCGGCCAATCCAAAAGTTGGATCGTTCTTGAAATTTTTTTTTGGATCCGTTCAATCCAGTCACTGGATCGGTCCGAATCGACTGATCCGTATCGGTATCGGTTGGATCGGTCTGATCCAAAGCCAATTGAAAAAAAAAATTAGATCAGTTGGATCGGTTCGATCCAGTCACTGGACCGGTCCAGATCGGCCGATCCGTATCGGTATCGGTTGGATCGATCTAATCCAAAGCCACTTGATACAATAGTTGTATCGTGGCTTGGGGTTGAACCGGTTCTGGCCGATTCCGATACGGATCAGTCCAATCCTTGAAACCATGTAAGAGGTAACATGCACTGAGACCACTGAGAGTTAATATGCGCTGATCAGAAAGCACTGAGAGATAATATGTAATGACAAGTTGACTATCTCAGGGTGGTTAGCCTTATTAACAGCAAAGATATGTCAGGTCTTGTCAAGGAAAAATATTGTAGTGATAACGCTGTCCTCGAGAATTGTGACAGCTTGTGAGAAGAAGCACTAGGAGTAGAACATGGTTGGGAGCCCTCCATTTTGATTTTGTGAAGAAGATCTAGAATATATTTTTGCTGGCAAAGATACAAACCATGTGAGGAGAAGGAGATTTCCATACCAAGAAAATATGAGAGAGAGCCGAGATCTTGGACTGTAAATTTGGATTTAAGAGAACAGATAAGAGAAGTAACAACTTGATGATGGTTTTTCGTAACCAAAATATCATCCACATAAACTAGAACAAATAAAATTGTGATGCCTTGTCGATGAATAAAGAGAGAGGAATCGACCCATCAAAAATAAATCTTCTACCATATAAAACTGACTCTAAAGAAATAGAAAAACAATCTCTACTGAAAATAATAGAACAGCCTAGTCTAAGTAACTACTACAGATATGAGACTACGAAGAATGGCAGGTGCAAAGAGTACGTCATGATGCATCACTGCATGGGTCTCTCGTGTCTTCAATAGGTATGTGCCAACTCGTAGCACATCCACGATAGTATTGTTCCCCATGTATACTTTCCGACTCCCAACTAGTACCTTCTATGATCCACAAACCCATCTCTGTCTCTGGCTATGTGCCTGGTCGCTCTGGAATCTACAATCCAATCAAGACTAGAAGAAGTAAACAGGACATTAGTGCAAACCATGCAACATAAGCTAAAGGTTAAGTCATTTTGTACCTACTTCTGCTCAGTGCAATCTCGAGCGAAGTGTTCGAAATTCTTACAGTTGTAGTAAATCACCTTGGGCATGCATCTCTTTCCTCCACGCTTTCCTCTAGGGTTCTTGGTACATGTGCCTGCTTTAGGAGCTATCTCAGATGTTTTCTCCTATTGAGGCACATTACCCTTGTGCCTAGACCTAGATGTCTTGTGCTTCACTGGTTCGGCTAAGAGCACAGTACTGTTAGACTTAGCGGTCTGACGCTCTGCCTCGAGCTCAAGATGACGTGCCAAATCAATGAACATTTTAATGTTCTCATTGTGCTTCATGGTGAGTTTCATGTGCTCCCACGAGTCAGGTAAGGATCTCAGAACAACGAGAATCTATTCATCAGTCAGGCTGTTTCCAATGGCTTTCAAATCACGTATCAGAGAAGACATCTTCCTAATATACTCTACCATATTGACGTTGGGAGCCATATGGTAGGTCTCAAATTTCATTATTAGTGCAAGCAATCTGGTAACCGAGGTACCAACGAACGGGACTTTCAGTGCGTTCCACATCTCTAGTGCAGTCTTATAGGCTTCAAATTCTCCAATAAGATCAGTGTGCATGCTACTCAATATAGTAAAGCGTGCACAACGATCCTTCTTGGCCCAAGCCTGATAGGTCTTCATGTATGTATGATGTTGGGCAGTGGTCCCCTCCTCAAGATAGGCTAAGCTATGTGATAAAGTCTCTAGGACCTCAGGCTCACCAAGGAAATATTGGATTTTCCTATACCAAATGTCATAGATCTTACCATCTAATTTCTCCTACTTGTTCAGGTCAGCTACTGTACTCTTAGATGTCATATCACTACAATTAAAATTGCCTATTTTAATTAACATCCCATATACACACATAGTTGATTTTGCATTATTATCT
The DNA here is from genome assembly GCA_031762675.1 of Pachysandra terminalis. Lineage (NCBI taxonomy): Eukaryota > Viridiplantae > Streptophyta > Magnoliopsida > Buxales > Buxaceae > Pachysandra > Pachysandra terminalis. The sequence continues at coordinate 10,385 of JAUPMG010018232.1, read as the reverse complement.
AGGATTAAATAACAATATTAATCTTTTATTTATCAGGTAAAAAATATACTAGACCATAGGTCATAATGTAAATCATCACTAATACAATAAAAATTTAATACTACTTTTAATCCCTAATATGCAAAACCTATTTAAGAAATTAAAAAATCACAACTAGTATTTTATTCACATGTTAATCTCATATAAGCATGCAAATAACTAATTAAATCATGCCACAATACTTTAACCAGTCATATAAAATGACACAAATTTAATTGGAATTAAAATAAATTAATTTCTAATTTTCTAGGTCCTTCAGTTAACCGAAGGATCCTCTTCGGTTAACCGAGGAGGGCTTTGGGTTGTCTTTTGACCGATCGAAGTCTCTTCAGCTCGAATTACAGTAAGCATATTTTATTGTTTTGGATGCCTCGGTTAACCAATGGGTTCCTTCGGTTAATCGAGGGCTTCGGTTGGTGCTCGATCGAACGAAGCCTTTTCGATTGGAATTCCAGTGGCTCAAATCTTTATGGGTTTCTCTCGATTAACCAAGACATTGCTTCGGTTAATCGAGAAACCCCATCGATCAATTGAAAATACCCTTCGACGGATCGAAGGCTAGCTTGGCTAGTCTTCGGTTGGCCTTCGGTCTGCCCAAGGATTGCTTTAGTTAACCAAACAGCCCAGTTCGGCTAACCGAATGCTACGAATATGAGTTTTTCAAAATCCGATTTTAATCCGATTTAAACCTAATTTTATTCTATGCGATCCATCATTGTTTAGGTGTTAAAAATCAATAATAAACACCCTAAAATAATGATGAGCACAATGTATAGTTGCACAAATGATCCTCTCATGATCATTGATGCAACTATGCATTGTATACTGTTTTACTGTAAAAACAAAAACTAGGTTGCTTCTTAGAAGAGATTTCTCAACACATCTCTGCCCAACGAAGACGAATCAAGACGATTCTGATACCAAATGAAGGTTGTAAACGAACTGAATCATGTACCTCTATGCACAAGAACTCGAATCTGCAGTGGAAAATCTCTATCGAACCAGATGTCGTCTCACGTCGATATATGTGATTACTAGAATCACACACAATAGTATCCACACTCAAACAATAAGATCTCAAGTATGAAAATCAATAGCAAATCAAATCTCAAGAAAAAAGAAGAGATGAAGAGAGAGAGAGAGAGAGAGAGAGAGAGAGAGAGAGAGATTCTCTAGGGTTGCAAACTCATGTATGAACCATTGGGAAGGGTAGGAGTTTTCTTAAAATAGAAGACTCAACTCAACTCCAACTTAAACTCTATCTCCTAAACAATAAGAGATAAAAGGATCCTCTCTAAGGCATTCTCCTGTGAGGTTTATAAGAGATGGGCACGAGTTCACAAATGGGTCCATTAAGAAAGGTGGCCTGTAACTTTTTAAACCATAAGAAAACGGTGAACATGGGGGCCAACAATTTTAACCTGTTTCTACCTTAATAGGTAGAAGGCAATTAAAGTTGTGGCCCGTTGTGAACACGTGTCCACCTCCTGTGAACCTCACGCGGATGAACTGACATCCGAGTCACCAGGCTGTCGGACTTTTTAACTAGCTAGATATTGAAAATTTCATTTATTACAACTTGATCTCTAAGATGTCTAAAATCTATCGAATCGTATCTATAGTATATATTAAATCAAACCGTCTTGGTATCTTATTTTTTTGCCTTCTTTCCTTTGGCATGAAATAGTAAATGCAAGTTGAAAGGTCTTAACTTTTTTCTTTTGACATGACTTAATAAATGCAAGTTGAAAGGTCAAAAAAAGAAAAAGCCCACACAATCTCTCTTCTTTGTGTTTTTTTTTCAAACTCTCTCTCTCTCTTCTCCCTTCTCTCTTCTCTCTTCACTTATGCATTAAATGAATTTCTTTCATTTGAACTAAATATAATTTTCTTTTTTGTCGTCGTTTTACCACTCATCCACATCAATACATTCTATGTCTCTCTCATGGCAAAAGGTCGGTTACTTAGGCTGCAGCTTGAGTGCTTCAACCCGAAAACCAATCGATCCAAACCAAGTTCGGTTCAGTCTAGATTGGATTTTTAGACATTTGCTTAGGTTAATCCAAAAATCAGTCAACTTAAACCGACTTTGGTTCAGTTTGGATTGGATTTTTAGACATTTGATTAGGTTAACACAAAAATCAGTCAACTTAAACCGACATTGATTCAGTTTAGATTGGGTTTTTAATCATTTGGTTAGGTTTATAAAATCGAAATATACCAATTTGGTTTTGGATTGATATATCGATTAAAGCAAACCGAACCTAAACTTGAACTTCAGTATACTGATATAAATCGAATTATAGTCTATATTATATATATATATATGTGTGTGTGTGTGTGTGATATATATCATATTTTATGTATGATATACGACATAAAATTATATATAATGTAATTCAGAAAAAAAATAATATTAACCTAACCAAAACAAAACAAAATTTGCAATTTAGGTTGGGTTAGTTTGGTTTTAGGGTTTCTATTTCAATTCGATTTAGTTTTCGGGTTAGGAAGTTCAATTTTCAATTCGGTTTGGTTTGGTTTTAGGTCAACCTTCATTAATCTCGATTTGATCTTAGGTTGATGCCAACCCTAATCAAACCGAACTAAGTTGTGCCCTAAAATTCCTATGATTTCCACTGTGTGATTTCTGTTACAGTGATAGATAACAGTCCAATTATCCATTTAAATGTATGTAAAGTTTGAGTTTGATAGATAACAGTCCAACTATCCATTTAAATGTATGTAAAGTTTGAGTTTGGAGTTGGTGTTCACATACATAGAAATGAACCCTTTGGTATATATTATATTGTGTTCCAATAAAAGGGTGGTCCCATCAAATGTCAGGTCATTACCAAATATTAAATCTTTTTTAGACTATAAAATTTAAAATTAACAATTGAACATGATCTACCAATAGTCAGTCTTTTTGTTAGTATAAAGAAATACAAGGGATATAAATACCTTTTAATCTATTGGGTTTCCTTTTTTGATTTTTCAAAAAAGACTCCTCTCTCTCTCTCTCTCTCTCTCTCTCTCTCTCTCTCTCTCTGTTTCATGTTCCATTATTACATGTACATGTGATAGGTGATCAGTCCGCAACACTAGCACCTTTAAGCGTATTATTCATAATTATTTGTCCTTGAGTAGTGTTTAAATGAATTAATTAATGCATATTTTATAATTGTGCAGGCTTGAAGTGTTCGAGAGAATTCGGATTAAAGACGGGTCGTATCAAGCTTTTAAAGAACAAAACCAGAAAAATAAAAGAAGACCTGCAGACCAAAGCCCACCAACCAACTTGGTTCAACCCAACTCATCATGTACCAAATATTTGGTTCGTTTTGGGTAGGGACCGAATTGGTTGGAAAGAAAGGAGTAACGGAATTGGTTGGAAGGAAAGGAGTAACCGAATTGCGAAGTCTTGGAGCAATCGTGAATTGAATTGAGAAGAAACCAGCATTGAATGGGAAGAAAAGAGGGGACCGAATTGGTTGGAGAAGGATCAAAAAAAGGCAAGAACCGATTGGGAAGGAAGAAAAACTGAATTGGAAAGGGAGAAGAACCGGATTTGGAAACCAGGAGGATCGTGCATTGCTGGAGAGTTTTGGGGCATTGGAGAGTTTTGTTCGTGAGTTTTATAAAAAGGGTTGGGTGCGTTTTTTGAAAGGCAGCAAGTCTTGGAAGAGAACGAGCCAAAGCAGAACGTGGATTGGAGAAGAAGGAAGAAGAATGGATGGGGCATCTTCAAGCATGGAGATCATCGAAAATTCGACTCCTTCGACATCCATGAGCGGCTGAAACCCTAGCGAAGTAACTTGGGATTTTTAAATTTAATTTAGAGTTTCTGGTATTGATTGTAAGGATTGCATAATCTAGAGAATTGTTTATTAACAATTGATCTTATGGTTTTAATTAATTCCTTTGAGAATTTATTTCTTTCATTATAATATATTTTCCTAGAAGTTAATATTCAAACACTTTCAATTCTTGTAGTCTTGTTGGTGATGGTTATGCACTGGTATTTATCGGAATGTAAAATTGATTTTTGGATAATCCATGCCTAGAGAAGACAAGTTGTTTTACAACCCTAGTTTAGTGTATACAACTTGTGCCAATCGAAGATGGGTTATGCTAGGAATTAATCTCCATTATTATTCTTGTGATTGGTGAGACTTGTAGTCAAAATCCAATCAGGTGTACAGCCTTATCAGACTCTCTAGGTTAATTTGATTGCCCATAGTTAGGAGGTTAATGTTGGATTTGAATCCCTAGACTTTCCCTATCCAAATACCTCTCACTTTTAATTACTTTCATTTATTTCTTTATTTAGTTAATTCCTAGTTTTAAAGAATCACAAATCCTGTTTTGAACTAATTAAAAGTTAAGTAGTTTAATTAATTCAACCATCTCAATCCCTTCAGTACGATACCCTTGTACTTGTCGAGCAACAATCGAACTCGTGCACTTGCGAGGTGTTCTCATTTTGAAACATCAAGTTTTTGGCGCCGTTACCGAGGATTGTTTGTACGGTTGCTTATATTAAGAAATTTGACTTCCAAATTAGTTCTTAGCTTAGTTTTAGTTTTATTTGATTTGATTTTATTATATTCTTTTTATTTTGTCTTAAGTTTTATTTTTTAATTGCAGGTTTTCTTTTCTTTGCATTAGCGGCTCAATTTGGCCTTAACGAACGATTGAAGCACGCTACAAGAGGTAAGTACTCTTACTTTGTAATTGTTGTAGTTGGGTTTAATTTGGTTTGAGCATTGTGTGATTTGAATTGTGGATGCACGGGCGTCGGTCACTGCACCCCACATTGAGATTCCTTGACTTTACACACACTCCAGCACTTCCCACAATAGACCCACTCACTACAATAATGGCCGGAGAAGAGGAAGTACCAAAAACCCTTAGGGATCATTATACCCCAACCACTTTCACTTCACCAGCATGCATTAGACTACCTAATGTCACTGCCAACCATTTTGCAATCAAAGCGAGCACTATCCAAATGCTCCCTTCCTTTTATGGTTTGGCCCAAGAGGACACATACAAGACTTAAATGAGTTTTTAGAGATTTGTACCACTTTCAAGTTGCCCAACTTCACGGATGATGCTATACGCTTACGGCTCTTCCCATTCTCACTTAAGGATAAGGCCAAGTATTGGCTTTGTTCATTGGAACCAGACTCAATCACAACATGGCCACAAATGCAACAAGAGTTCCTAAAAAAATACTTCCCCATAGGAAAAACCAATCAAAGTAGGCAGGCTATTACAAGCTTCGCCCAACATGGGGGAGAGCTTTTTCATGAGAATTGGGAGAGGTTGAAGGACCTTCTTAGGAAGTGTCCACATCACGGTGTCCCTAAGTGGCAACTAGTCCAGTGTTTTATGATGGTCTAATTAAACCAAATAGGCAGATGGTGGATGCATCATGTGGGGGAACTTTCTGGAAAAAGAGTGAAGACCAAGCTTGGGAACTCTTTGAGAACCTAAGTGATAATTCACTGCAACATGTCGCATGAAATACCCCCCAATGCTCCTAAAAGAGGTGACATTTATGAGGTTAACCATACCACTCATTTGGAGGAGAAGGTAGATGCATTAACCAAATCAATTCACAGTCTCATGCATATAGGTCAAGCGTCACCATCTCCCTCACCTACAAGTGCATCTCATGGAGGCATGTGCCATATGTTTTACCTCCCTCACCTACAAGTGCATCTCATGGAGGCATGTGCCATATGTTTGAGTGTTGCTCATTCCATTGGTGATTTCCCCGCTGCTCCTTTGTACCCCGACCTTGTCCAAGAACAACTTAACATGGCTCAATCATTTCCCCATCCCGTGAATAACCCTTATTCTAACACCTACAATCCGGGATGGCGAAATCACCCCAATTTTTCTTGGACACAAGGTTCAGAGCAGAAAAATGTACAAGCACCACGGCCTTGTTTCCAAATACTTCCAATTTTAGGCCATAACAATCTTTTGCACCTCAAGCAGCACCACCTAGGTCTCCACATTTGAGGATAAAGTTTTGTCATACCTTCAAGCAGAGGATTCCGACATTGAGGCATCCATTGAGGAGGTACACCCTTTGCTTGACTCTGTGTGTTACACCCCAGCCCCTCCATGGAAACCTAAGGTAGAACTCCTACCTACCCTTTGTAGTACACCTCTCTTGCATTCAGTGGAGTCACCACCCGCCCTTGAGTTACAACCTATTCCAACTACACTCAAGAATGTCAAGCCGAGTAAAGAGATGCAAAGGGAAGTGAACCCAAACATGAAGGATGTTGCGAAAAAGGTAGAGGTGAAGCTTTTAGATGTGGGTATCATATACCCCATCTTGGATAGAGAGTGGGTGAGTCCCTCTCAACTGGTTCCTAAACAATCCAAGAGCATTGTTGAAAATGTCATGAATCACGGAGTAATTGAGTCCATTGACTTGATTGACCTAGTATATGTTAATGATTGAGTGCACTTTTCACACGTCCGGCTGAAGACGTTAAACTTAGCACTAGATGGGAGGCAACCCATGCATGCTTCATTTTGTTTGATTTTTCTTTGATTTCTTTGCATTTTTTTAGTTTGCTTTTATAGTTTGTTTTCCCAGAAGTTGCAGGAATAAAGTGTGCCAAGCTTGCAGTACCGCATAGCCTTCCCTCTTGTGGATTTCATTGCCATTGCTAGAGTACTGCCTCGCTTTCCATCCATCAGGTTGTATTGTTCCTTTAGTTTCCCTTTTTCATCCATATGTATTGCATGTTTACATTGAGGACAATGTAAAATTCAGGTTTGGGGGTGGGAAACTTAAAAAGTCTGGTATTCAGACCAATTATGGGCTTTGGTGGACCACTCGGCTAACCGAGAATCCCGCCGAGAATTTTCGGTGGACCATTCGATTCACCGAAATCTGCTCGGTAGACTTTATAGAACCCAAAAATACCTGACCTTGAGTTTCGGTGCACCCTCGGTCAACCGAAAATGGTTCGGTGTACTTTCCAGAAACCAAAATTTTGATACTAAGATTCGGTGAACTTCTCAGTCCGCCGAAGATCTTCGGTCCACCGAAAAGGTCATCGAAACTGCTGATTGAGCTAGACTGAGCCTGATTCCTAGAATTTAGAAAAGATCATGCCATTTTTGCATACTTTTGACATTATTGAGCAAATTTTGAAATTTAGTTGAGAATATCACATTAAGAAACGGGTTTGACTAAATAGATGTGACTAAAAATCACATGGAAGCAATTCTAAAGATATATAAGCATCTAGAGTTAATTTTGATCTTATCTTGTGAAGATGCATTACTCTTGCTATACATGATTACACTTGCACTGAAGTATTGACAATGATTGCATGCGAATGTAATTATACACAACTTAGTATGCCTGGATTTTGTGAGTTCGATTTTATTGACCACTCTTACTCTTGTTATAACATCATGAATCCCTCCTAACCCTAAGATAAAAAATAAAAAATATATAATAAATACAAAAATACAAAAATTAAAAATATAATAATGTTATGACTAGTTTGGCTTGGTATCCTAACTGACTTGAGTAATTAGATCCACGGGGTGTTTCATCGTCTAATGCCCTGGGCTAACTGGAACAGGAACACTGATTGAAAGCTTGCTAAAGGGACTTTTAGGCAGCTGAATGAGAGCTGAACATTGAACATGTCACCAATATGTATATATTTATAAATGAGTAACTAGTCTGGTTCGGTAACCTAGTTGATTCGAGCAATTAGATCCGAGGGGTGCCTTGTCATCTAATGCCCTGGGCCAACTGGAATGGGATCATTGATCGAAAACTCGTTACATGGATCTTCTAGGTAGCCGTATAAGAACCGGGCATTGCACTTGCTACTTATTATATTAGAATAAGAAGAGATAAATGAATAAAGTGATAAGAGCATGAGTGGTTAGTTTTGAGAACATATTTAACTCTTGCATACTTTGTTGGTTATGATTATTTAGCACTGTTTCATAATTAATGCTATCTCACGATCACTTGTGTGTTTAAAATGCTTGAGTATTTGCATAAGCACCGGATGAGATTGAATTAATGTAGGAATGCAATGTGGAGTCAATAAGGATCGAATCTTTGTGATTTGGGTTAGATGTATTGAGTAAATACTTTGTTCCCTAATTATTTAATGCACTCAATTGATTTCGAAGTTCATTTATAATGGTAAATGTATGTATGGATGGATGATTATGATTGCATTAGTTTTATTTTGCTATGCTCATGGACTAGCAAAGTGTAGGTTTGGGGGTGTGATGAGTGTGCAACACTGGCAGCTTTAAGCATGTTATTCATGATTATTAGTCCTTGAGTAGTGTTTAAACGAATTAATTAATGCATATTTTATAATTGTGCAGGTTTCGAGTGTTCGAGAGAATTCGGATAAAGAACGGGTCGGATCAAGCTTAAAAAGAACAAAATCAGAAAAATAAGAGAAGAACCGCAGACCAAAGCCCGCCAACCAACTTGGTTAAACCCAACTCATCATGAACCAAAGATTTGGTTCGTTTTGGTAGGGACCGAATTGGTTGGACGAAAAGTAGTAACTGAATTGGTTATAAGGAAAGGAGTAACCGAATTAGGAAGTCTTGGAGCAAATCATGAATTGAATTGGGAAGAAACCAGCATCGAATGGGAAGCAAAGAGGAGATCGAATTGGCTGGAGAAGGATCAAAAAAAGGCAAGAACTGATTGGGAAGAAAGAAGAACTGAATTGGAAAGGGACAGGAGCCGGATTTGGAAACCAGGAGGATCGTGCATTGCTGGAGAGTTTTGGGGCGTTGGAGAGTTTTGTTCATGAGTTTTATAAAAAGGGTTGTGTGCATTTTTTGAAAGGAAACAAGTCTTGGAAGGGAACAAGCCAGAGCAGAACGTGAATTAGAGAAGAAGGAAGAAGAATGGATGGGCCCATCTTCAAGCATGGAGATCATCGGAAATTCAGCTCCTTCGTCATCCATGAGCGGCTAAACTCCATTCTAGGGTTCCAATGAACCCTAGCCAAGTAACTTGGGATTTTTCAATTTAATTTAGAGTTTCTGGTATTGATTGTAGGATTGCATAATCTAGAGAATTGTTTATTAACAATTGATCTTATGGTTTTAATTAATTCCTTTGAAAATTTATTTCTTTCATTAGAATATATTTTCCTAGAAGTTGATATTCAAACACTTTCAATTCTTGCAGTCTTGTTGGTGATGGTTATGCAATGGTATTTATTGGAATGTGAAATTGATTTTTGGATAATCCATCAATAGAGAAGACAAGTTGTTTTATAACCCTAGTTTAGTATATACAACTTGTGCCAATCGAAGATGGGTTATGCTAGGAATTAATCTCCATTATTATTTTTGTGATTGGTGAGACTTGTAGTCAAAACCCAATTAGGTTTTTCAGACTCTCTAGGTTAATTTGATTGCCCATAGTTAGGAGGTTAGTGGTGAATTTGAATCCCTAGACTTTCCCTATCCAAATACCTCTCACTTTTAATTACTTTCATTTATTTCTTTATTTAGTTAATTCCTAGTTTTAAAGAATCACAAATCCTGTTTTGAACTAATTAGAAGTCAAGTAGTTTAATTAAGTCAACCATCTCAATCCCTTGGGTACGATACCCTTGTACTTGCCAAGCTACATTCGAACTCATGCACTTATGAGGTATTCTCATTTTGAAACATCAATAGCTTTTTGAACATTTATGATATGTTAGGCATGAAGAAAAAAAAAACTCAGTTTTTTATGATATTTAGAGGTAGAGCAATGAGATGGAAACTGGGTTAGGGTTTTCTATACCTAACTTGAATTTTAGTATGCAGCATTAATTTGGCCTACCTATTAAGAACAAATTGAAAAACATATATTTGATAAGCTTTTGATCTATTTTCATTCCAGGCCTCACATAATGATGTCTTGATTTTTCTCATTTTGTTCAACATCTTAATATTATATATTTACTTTAATTTACCACTAATTCACTTATACTTACCTGACAATCAATTGAGTAGTAGAGTCATTGTTAAATTGACAAGCAACTTATGTTTTCTTTTTGATCAATGTATAATGATTTGGGATTATAAATTCTATATCTATGTGCATTCTCTTTTATTTGAGATTTTAAATTTTTTTTTCTCTTTCTATCATATTGTTGTCGTCAATAACTAGAACTACCTTCTATTTTGTTTATTAATTTGTTACTTGGTTATTAGAACGTGGCATTTGTTAGAAAGATTTTTTTCAAAACTCATAGTTTTTTTTAATATATATATATATATATATTATGAATATGCTATTTTCAATTTTTGAGTCT
>JAUPMG010018221.1:0-15289 GCA_031762675.1 Pachysandra terminalis | reverse complement strand
AGTGTGCATGATTTTACTTGTATATGGGAAGACTGACCTGTAACTTTATTCTCTTATAGCAATACAACATCTAACTTATCAAAAAAAAAAAAAAATACCTTTTCTGATAAAAAAAAATTAATCAAATTTGCATCTGGTACATGGAAACCTTCTCAAGCAAAATATTCTACTATCAAAAAAGAAATCCGTTCAATAGTGTACTGCATTTCAAAATTTCAAAGTGATTTACTTTGATCAAGAATTTTTATTACGAATAAATTGCAAAGTTGCAAAAAAGGTTTTAGAAAAAGATGTAAAAACCTAGCTTCAAAACAAATATTTGCCAGATGGCATGCAATCTTGTCTTTTTTTTATTTTCAAATCGAACATATTAAAGGTGATTCAAATTCTCTCCCTAACTTTTTGACTCCAGAATTTTTGCAGGGGAAAAATGATGAACAAAAATAGTCGAGGCAAACAAGTCATTGACATTTCTTCTTCTAAAGCTCCATCATATAAACAAGCTATCATTGGCAGATCATCACCATTCATCAACTATCCCAAATATAATATTCTTACTAGTGACAATACTCACAAAGCCTCACAAGATGATTACAATAAGGATAGCAAATATGCTCCTAAAGGAACAATCATTATCATTGCAATTGATTATAATGAAATTAATATACTAGCTAATAATCTTGCTACTCAATACTTTCCACCCAATTCTCATTTTCCATTTGATGGACCCAAAAACCGTCAATTCTATGAATCCATCCTCACTGAATCTAAATCAGTTCTCATCACCCATTCCCAAAATCCTCATGACCTCCATAATTTTGCTCACTCAAAATTTCAAGTTCTCAATATCATTTCAAAGCAACAATGGGGAGATATCAATAGTTTGAAAATTTTCTATCAGCACCAAAACCGAACACCATATTCATACTGGGATTATATCAAGGCTTGGGAATACCGTCTCTTTTATCAGAATAAATTTTTCAAGCATTCCTGGTTTTTATTTTTCTGTCATGGATTCACCTCTCCTTTTCCATCTTGGTTTTTCTATTGGTGGAGAAGATTTTGACCCATTCCAGATTTTCTTCAAAAACCTCTTCTTGAATCCTACAATATTTATTTCCATAATAATCCTAATATCAATTCTGAATCTCCATTTCCTTTCCTCCATTTTATTCGGGAATTTTCTATACGATGGATTTGTGCATGAAAATATGTCATCGACTCCGATTGGGACCCTCCAATGCTCTGTCGACAAATAGCTATCAAGTGGTGGGCTAAATGTGATTTTGACCACCTCATACTTGATCAAATGATCATCCTTTATCCAGAAATCAATGAATCTACCAATAATCCTAAACTATCTCCCGATGATCCAATACTCGCAATACAAAAATTAAAGAAAAAATTAATTTCTGATAACCCGAAGATCTCTGCTGCAGATCTTAAAAGAAAGACATTGAAATTATTTGATAATGAGGATAATGAATCATGCTCCTTCACAAATCCTCCAAATGATCCTAATCAAGATAATACTTTCTTTGGATGTGATGTTACGCCCCCAATATAATTCCTATTGACACGTAGGAATATATTGAAAAATGCTCTACTAACAAAACTCAGCAATAATACATCGACAACAACAAATGATGAATAGTAATAATGCACCGACAATATCAAAAGGTAAATAGTTTTCTTAATAATAATGAACCATCTGCTTTTGACCATATACGACTCCACAACTTCAAGGACACTTGTTAAAGTAGTTGTTCCAATTTCAATTATTGCTTTTACTTTATGTTGTATGATTAGGATTTACTACTTTATTTTCTATGGTCTAGATTTAGATCCAGTTGTTTGCCTGAACTCTATATAAGGGCATTTAGAATTCAGTTGAATTCATCGAAAAATTTAGAGGCGTTTCTATTTTCTCTTACGTTCTTCCCTTCTACTCTCCATCATTGTAAGCTTTATTTGTAAGCTCTATCTCTGTAAGTCTTCTTTAAGCTCTGTAAGTTAATCTTGTTTATGTATCTGTATTATGTTTATAGTTTTCCACTCCGCTACTTATGTTAATCTTGTTCAGGTATATGTGTTATGTTTATAGTTTTCCACTCCGCTATTCCCAAAAGTTAGAATCTCTAATAAGATGCACTTCAACCCAATTCACCCATATAGAGGGATCTGAGGATATCAAAAGCCAAGTATACCTCATAATGGCAGCTTCATTCCACTAATGGAGTTTAAATAAACCCATACCTCCCTCCAATTTAGGTGTACATATCACCTCCCAAGCTATAGGGTGAATCTTCTTACCCAAATTTGGCCCAGACCAAAGGAATCTAGCACACATAATCAATCTCCTTTAAAATCCGTTTTGGGACCATCTGGGTCACAATTGAACCCTAAGTGGTTCAATTAGGGATGTAATAAAGATGGTTTGCGTAATTAGGCTTCTAATTGAACCTTAATTGGATCAATTAAGGGTTCAATAAAGAGGCTTTTCTAATTGGACTAATTAGGGCACTAATTGAACCCTAATTGATCCAATTAGGGATGTAGATTTTTCCAAGTTTTTTTTTTTGATCGATAACGAAGGAGTTTTATAAATAGAAGAGAATGTACAAAATAAGGAAAAAGAAAGTAACCAGTTCCCCAAGAAAGAGAACTAACTACAAAGAAAACAAAAACAAAAGCTAAAGCAAAGCTAAAGAGACCCGTAAAGCCCATACAGAAGCTACATCACAATAATAGTATCCCAGCATCTAATAAGATCAGAGGAAGAAATGTTCTGAAGCTTAGAAATAGCCCCACACCATGCAGCCGTGATACCCATAAATGGATCAATTAGGGGTTTAATAAGGGGCTTCTCTAATTGGACCAGTTAGGGTTGTAATTGAACCCTAATTGGTCCAATTGGGGATGTAATGAAGAGGATTTTCAAAATTAGGCTTCTAACAAAATCCTAATTGGATCAATTAGAGGTTTAATAAGGGGGTTTTCTAGCTGGACCAATTAGAGATGTAATGAAGGTAGTTTTCCAAACTAGGCTTCTAATTGATCTTAATTGAAGAAATTAGGGGTTCGATGAAGGGGCTTCTTTAGCTGGATCAACTAAGGCTCTAATTGAACCAATCAAGGTTGTAATTGAACCTAGGGCTGTCAATGGATTAGACTCAGATCCGAATTCGATCCAAATCTGATCCGAAAATCTCAAATATGGTTAACCCTTGAAATCCGATGGGTTGAATACAGATCTGAATATTCATATTCGATTAAAACCGAATTCGAATATGAAAATGATAATATTCGATCCGATAATCAATTATATTTCATAAAACTTTTCAAATTTTGATATTGATTTATTTATCCTTAAACAATAGTGAATATTATTTAATTATATATTTCGAATTTGGATATATCTTATCCCGGTCGAATTTTAGTCAAATACGGATCGGTCAAATTTGAATCGAATTGGAATGTTAAATTTTCTTTTTCGATCCGTTCGGATACGAATCTATCAAATTCGAATTGTATTCAAAAATGGATCGAGGTGGATCCAATCCATATTGGACCTAAGGTTTTTAATTTTGATTTGGCCTGAAATTTTGCCAAGAGGGCCTAGTGATTTTTTGGAAATGATGGAATATTTTGCCAGGTGAGAGAATTATTGGGCAAATGTTGGGTAAAAAAAGGAATTTTAGATCCAAATTTTTTAAGCGTTTAAATGAGAGTGAAATACACCTAAAATATGAAAAAAAAAATATGCGTACATACATTAACACGTATATAGGTAAGTATGGATGCGTGCACCCTATAGGAGAAAAATAAAGTATGCATTCCTAAATGATTCAATTATAGTGTTAAACTATAATGACATGAAAATAAGAGATAATGACATGAAAATGGAAGTAGATTGTGTATATGTACTCTGATTTGGCCAAATACAATCATCAAGTGATCAACCCAGAACAAAGCATATAGAATGGAAATGAAAAAAAGGTCAAATAACTCCATAAAACATATCACAATCCAACATCAGGTCTAAGACTCTAAATACAAGCATAAATGAGCCATCACAACCATAGAGAGTGCCTAACTGGCTCAAACTCATCTCCTTTGTCATCCCCACCGTCTGACGGTAATACATGGACTCATCATAATGGCAATACTGCCACTGGTGCCAATTCATGGTATGATATTAATCAATATACTCCCTCACATATCTCTCTTACTCCTTTGGACTGATATTCGTCAACATCCCCATAGATGATACTGAGGATAATAGGTGATGGACACGGTGATAGCAAACACAGGCATAGGTGGTGGTGGATAGGGAAATACATGAGGATCATACCTTTGTGAGTATGGGTTCTCTGGAAAGAACCCTTGACCATATCCATACCCCCTCCAACATGTGGTTGCTCCTGTCCATATCCCTGGGGAATGACCCCATAGCCATACCTACATGATCCTGACCCTTGTGAACCATAGCTCTCGGAGCTTGACTGCGAAGACATGTATAAATAGTGACCTCTAGCTCCGTGATGAGTCTGATGACGTCTTCCATGTCTAGGTCCTCTATATGATGTAGTAGAGGACGAACTGTTGTTCATGTCCAACATCCATGGACCCGAATCTGTGAGATATGGGTGCATCATTCCATGCATCCATATGCTTTTTTCCCTTTTCCCTTGCGCTGGAAATGATACGACTCAGTCTGAATCCCCTTTGGCTCTATAGAGGGGGCACCATAGTCATGTTGGGTAGCACTGAAACTGTGACAAGCCCGTAAAATGAGTCGGCCTCTGAGATCCTATAGTGGTACCACTACCCCCGCCTCTTTGCTCATCATTTTCATCATCGTCATCACCACTCCCATATGTACTTAATCTTGATCGCTCACCTCCATATGTTTGTGTCTGTGCCTGTGTCTATGTCTGCGTTTGCGTTTGCTTCGTCCCCTGTGTATGGCCTTCTCATGCCATGTGATAGAGGGACAACCCTCATGGCTCTATCGAATGAGTCTCCGCTTACTGCACTCACCTCCCTTACATCATCGAAGTTGATCCTGGCCTCTGTGGAAACTCTGACAATCTCAACATTGGGCCGATCGTTGGGCTCATCCAACTTAGAGCACTTGACCCACTCTATGAAGAGGTCCTGATCGTCAACCTCAGAATTGAACATGACATCTACGGGATCCTTCGGCATGATATTTTGTGTCTTAATGTCAAGCTGCTGCAGGCTTAACATCATATTATAATAACAGAATACTAGCTTTTGTAGCTTCTCATAGGCCAACCGGTTCCTCTGCTTTGTGTGGATGAGGGAGAATATGCTCCAGTTCCTCTCACAAGTTGAAGAGGATGGTGTCTACACAAGGACCCAGGCGGTTAACATCCGGAGTGTAGGTGCATCAATGCCATACGTCGTCCACCATTCGCCTATGAATTATTTTTTTTGTGTTAGTGTTCTAAAATACTAAAGTAATTAAAAGTAACATTAATCATTAAAACCATTTTAAGTTACATGACATCATCCTACCCCTCGACTCGATAGCCGCCTACTGGCCAAATGAAACCAGCGCATCTCTGAACATTATAATTTATCAAGTAGAACCCTAGGTATTAGTACTTGTATGTTAGATGGGGAAAATAACTAGTTACCCAACCAAAATGAATTTGTTATCTCATTGTCAAAGTTACCCTTCGTTTTCAACTTAGGGTCCAACTTATCATATACTTCATTCAGTCTTCAGTAACTTGTCTTTATATCCCAATCAATGAGTGTAGTAGTAATTGGGATTCAAGAAGTTTGTTGGGGTTCAAAAAAAGGATTAGTAAAAAGCTAAAAGTATCATAAATTTCAAAGTGAATTAATCATTAAACTTTAACAAATAATACTTACTAACATGCATTATGAAGAGGATGTCTTAATGTCTTATACCAACGATGTTCAATAATCTTTTGGACCCACTTGTATGATTTTGAGGCAGAAGCCTTAATCTACTCCATAATCGTTATGGACTCATATATGGAACCCATGGTGAGAAAGGCATCAGTATCTATTACTCTCAATACTCGATAAATGTGCTCCAACATAGTTACAAGGACCTTATCCTATAATGAGTTGGAGAGAACAATATCTACTTTCTGGCCAACAGCAGTACGACTCTAAGGATAGTTGTTCCAATCATCTCCAGTGAAGAGTTCCCTCGGTCCCTATAGGTGTGTAATTCGGTCGGTTTGGTTTAGTTTAGTGGTCAAACCAAAACCGAACCGAATTACTCCGGTTGGTTCGAGTTAGCTAGTTGGCTAGGCGGAATGGAGCATTGGAATTGGTTATTGGCAGGATCGAATGAACTCGATGGAGACAAACAAAGATGCAGGTCAGTTCGAGTGAGGTTGGTGGCGGCCAAAGGACTAGACTCAAGAGATCGCTAGTTCGGGTTTAGTTCCTTCGTTTGGTTGCTCATTTTACACTGTACTAAATCGAAAACTGAAATACAAACCAAAAAATTAGGTTTTTGGTTTGGCAAAATTAATGCTGTTTTCTATAACACACACACACACACATATATATTTAATATATATAATATATATAATCTACTTCGGTTTTTTTGGTTCGGTTCGATTTAGTCGAACCGTAAACCTTACAAAATTAATTTGGTTTTTTGATTTCTAAACCATAACCAAACCAAAGTAAAAAAAAAAATCAAACCGACCTTTTTTGGTTTGGTTTGTTCGGTTTTCGGTTTATACCGAACCAATTGACACCCCTACTTCCTTGTGCCCTAGGATGCTCTCCAATACAATATAGTTGGTGGCGAAACGTGTAATACCCGATCGGATTGTCGCCACCGTACATCTCTCATCTTTTCTAGGACATAAGCGTGGTTATATATATAAGTGCAGTCATTGTCTTCGCATCATCTAGTACACTCAAGACTGTCTGTTGGTGTGCACTGGCCTCCAACATGAAATCCATGCAATGAGCAGCACATGGAGTCCATTACAGGTCATACCTCTCCTGCATCATCTGACATGCCTTCACATAGGTACTCTCATTATCCATGGCAATTTGTACAGCATCTCGGTCCACCTCTTTAATAATAGACTTTTTTTTCTTGATCGGTACAAGTATTCTATTGTATTAGTATGCTATATTCTTACTAGCCATATACAAAATGAACCCCCACTATACACCAGTATGCGGAGAGTATACACAGTAAAATCCCTCAACTCCAAATAAACCACAGAAAAGATTTACAAGAAGGCCCAATCCCCCTTAAACTGAAGAACTGAATCTGGCTGAACTCATGTAGTGAGCTAGCCCAACTGCCCAAGAATACACAGTAGCCATGACCCGATCGATGACCGCCTTGACATCTTTCTCCTTCTCCGGCTATTTCTCTCTCCAAAGTGTCCAGCAAATCTGGACACATGTTCCACAGAACAGCTCTAATGGACCCTCCATTTTGTCATTTCCAACAACACAGACACTCATTAACTCCTTTAGGCATTTCCCAAACCACCTTAAACCTACTCAAAAAGAAGACCCTCACCTTAAAAGCGAAACTGCAATGCAGCAGTAGATGGGAAGTGCTTTCTGCCTCAGAACAACACATATAACATCAATTAGGAATTGATGTCCCCTTCAAATCTAACCCCTGCATTAGCCGAATATGAAGCATACCGTGACTTGACAGAGAATTTCCCTCTATAATCCCATATCCATCTCCTCGAATCAGGCCATTCCCTAAACACAATATTTTGCAGGATAGACAACAGTTGAACAGCAGACTCCAATTCCCTATCAAATAGGGGTCTTCTAAAGTTTAAATTCCAAGCGTTACCTTGCTGATCTCTGATTGCAACTTCAGCTATAGAGTCCCCCTGGTTTTGCACAAACCTGAATAAATCTGGGAACTGACTACAAAGAGCATTATTCCCTACCCAAAGGTCAACCCAAAATTGGATTCTATCACCCTCACCCGCCTCAAACCTCATACCAGACTCGAATTTCGGATATAACTTGGCAATGGCTTTCCAATCCCCAACTCCATGGGAACTCTGGATGGGTTGGGTAGCCCAATCACCAACAGCACTCCCATATTTGGCCTCAATCACCCTTCTCCAAAGACTACCTCTTTCCACCTCATACCTCCACAGCTACTTGCCTAACAAGGCTTCATTGAAATTCGTTAAACACCCTAACTCTAAACCCCCATTCCCTTAATTTGCACACCTCACTCCATTTTACTAAGTGATATTTAGATTCATCCCCCATGCCTTTCCACAAAAAATCCCGTTGAAGTTTTTCAATTATGTTTGCCACCACCACCGGGATTTCAAATATTGATAAAGAGTAGGTAAGTTGGAAAATGAACTTTTGATCAAAACCAGTGTTTTAAAACCCGGCCCAGTCCAGACAGTTCAACCGGTACCCAATGATATAACCGAGCCGGGTGGGCTTTTAACCCATTAAGTCTTAAAATCCAGCAAAACCCACTGATTAAACCAGTGACCTGGCTGGGTCAAGGCAATTATGAAAACCCAGTTGGGTCATTACATGTGTGTTATTTTAGAATCTCTATTTTAGACAATAATAGAGGCTTTTACCCCTCTATTATAAAAGCCTAAAAAAGGTTTTATTTCAATATAAACTAATTCTAAAAGACTAAAACCCTTGCTATTTTCTCTGCAAGCGTTGAACTGCGAACCTGTGTTCCTTTCACATGCTTCTTTCCTCCGTCAATTTTACTAATCCACACCTCTGCTCATTGCATCGGATGCAAAGGGAGGGGCTTATTCTCCAAACCAACCCGGGTTTCACCATTAAAACTTCCGAAACTACTATAAATGCTTGAAACTTGAAAGTATTCATCCTGTTCATCATCTCGTAATGTTCTGGAGAATTTATATCACATTTCTAAGTTTCTGAAATATATGGACAGCACAACTCCTGAATGTTAAGATTAGCACACAAGGCAGTCCAACATGTAGAGGAAACAAAAAATGGTTCTGGGGATAATTTGTTGAGATAAAAAATCTCATGAGTAACAGTCAAAGCAACTATCAATTTAAAATTCTCAATTGTTAATATAACGGTTCATGTTGGCTTCCCACCAATGCAAAATCAAAAGGCAATTACTTTCCCTCATAATCTATAGGAACTAGGAAGCAATGAATAAGTCTTTTCACAACATCTATAATTTAAAATCTTAAATCATAGTACATGTAACAACACTTTAATGGGTTGATCCGGGTTCACCCACCAGTTCAACCGGGTTGGCCCAACCCACTGTCTTTACCGGGTTAGCATCTGAGCCAGGTTTTAAAACATTGATCAAAACTAACTTCCCACCTTTAGATAAATATCTCAACGTCCAAAATGCTAATTTTTTTTCACATCTTTCCTCAATTCTTCCCCAAAAAACAGTGGATTTATGAGTTGCCCCAAGAGGTAAACCAAAGTACGTAGTTAGAAGACGCCCTTCCTTGCACCCTAAAATAATCCTAAGTTGATCCATGATAGGCACTTCACGGATACCAATCAGTTCACTCTTGTTGAAATAAATACACAGACCAGAAACCACTTCAAAACAAACACAAATACGCGTCAGAACCTAAAGATGACTTTGACTAGCCTTACAAAAGATGAGGGCATCATCTGCAAATTGGAGGTGGGAAATAGTTGGTCCCCCATTGCTTACTTTGACTCCTTCCTAAAGATCCTCCTGAACAGCCTTTTGGATTAGCCTACAAAACGCCTCCCCCACCACCAAAAACAAAAAAAGGAGATAGAGGATCCCCTTGCCTCAAACCTCTCAAAGAACGAAAGAAACCTGATGCCATCCATTCACTAGGACCAAAAATGAAGCCGATGAAATACAAGTCTTAATCCATCCTCCATCTCACCCCAAAACCCATCATCTCCAACATATATAGCGGAAAATCCCAACTTACATTGTCATAAGCTTTTTCCATGTCAAGTTTGCACAACACCCAAACCTTGCTCCCTCGTCTAAGAAGGTGTACAACTTCATTAGCAATAACCGCCCCATCCAAAATTTGACGACCGCCTAAGAAAGCACCTGCTCTTGCGAAATGATACTAGGTAAGACCCATTTTAAACTGTTGGCTAGAAGTTTGGCAATGGTCTTATAGAAGCTGCCAACCAGACTAATTGGCCTGAAATCCTTGATATTTACAGCCCCTTCCTTCTTAGGGATAAGAGAGATGAAGGTAGCGTTAGCACTCTTTTCAAAGGTAAAGTGCACATAGAACTCCTCAACAACCTTCATCAGGTCCAGCTTAATAATGTTCCAACATTTCTTATAGAACTTTAGAGAAAATCCGTCTGGACCAGGCGCTTTGTCCCCATCCAAAGTTTTGACCACTTCCCCAACTTCATCTTCTGAAAAATTTCTTTATAGAAAATCCCTATCTTCTTCCCTTAATGCAGAAAACTCCATTCCATCCAAAAACGACCTTTTAGACACCTGTTCAGAAAATAAATCTTCATAATACGATGCCATTGCTAGTTTGATCTCTTTATCCTCTAGCACGAAATCACCCACCTCCTCCCTTCGTATGGTATTCACCTTGTTTCTAGAATTCGCCATTCTGTGAAAGAACCTTGTGTTTTTGTCTCCCTCTTTAAGACAAAGGGATCTAGACTTTTGCCTCCATGAGATCTCCTCCAACTTAGCTACCCTACAGAAGTCCTTGAGACGCTTCCTCTCCATCTTCTTATCCCCAACCAGCCCTCTCAACTCCGCCAAGGAATCTTACTCTTTTATCTTTGCTAATAATGCCTTCTTATTTTCGCTCACATCCCGGAAGGAACTTTTATTCCACTTTTTGATTTCTTCTCTCAATCTTTTCAACTTTTTGCAGAAAATGAAACTGGGAGTTTCAGAACAACACACCATCCCATCATTCCTTCACCTTACTGTAGAAAGAAGTTCCTCCAACCACATATTTTCAAATCTGAAGGGACACGCTCTCCTAAATTCCTCCTTGCAATCACGAATAATAGGACAGTGATCGGAAGTTGGCTTAGATAAAACCCGGGCCTCAACCGAAGTGAAACATTCAACCCACGACGGGGACCCCAAAAATCTATCCAACTTTGACATTACTAGATTGTCTTGATTGTTGCCCCACGTGAAAGAACCACCTACTAAAGGGATGCCCACCAACTCCATTCTATTAATGAAATCTGAGAAATCTCTCATATGATTACATCTCTTCCGCACACCTGATTTCTCGGAAGCAAATCTGGTAATATTGAAGTCACCCCCTATGCTCCAAGGGAAATCTGTACTCCTACAAATCTGCCCCAACTCATCCCATAAATCCACCAGCTGCCGCCTAACATTGGGACCATAAACAGCTGTGCGTAAGAATTTAACCCCCATGGATGCATCTATTAATGTTGCCAAAACAGAAAACTTCCCATGCATCCCTTCTACCAGTTGAAACATCTTTTTTCTCCAAGCCATAACTACTCCCCCGGCTGTCTCAATTGCAGGAACATACAAGAAACCAATATGCCTGTCCTTCCATACATCCAACAACATCTCACTGGATAAAACTTCCAACTTAGTCTCCCGAAGAAAGATTATATATGGTTACCAAACATCGAAAGTGGCCTTAATAGACTGCCTCCTCTCCATGGAATTCAGCTCCCTCACATTCCAGGATAACCTTCGTCTTCATGAAACCACCACAATCGCCCCTTTACCTTTCCTCCTGGCAGACTGCCTATCTGCAGATTTTCCTGAATCGTTTAGAGTCCAAGTCAGCTTCTGAAGCTCCCTGTTTTGCTTCCTCACTCCCCCAATATTTGCTTTATGGTGATTCTTGATCGAAATGAATAAAGCCTTAATGAGACCTCATCCTCAAACCCCTTGAACGACATACCCATAAATTCTCCAAAGCTCAAAATTCTCTTTTAGCACCAATTCCAACACTCCATCTTCAAACAAATCAGTAACTGCGTCATCCAGGTCAGGACCTGTATTCCTGCTCCCCTCGCCCTCAACCATACCGAACCTAAGATCCCCTAAATCTGTATCGTCGGGTTCAATGATATGTAACCGGGAGATGGCTTCCCCAATGGCTTCTAGAGTCCGCAAACCTCCATGGACAGCTAAAATCCCTGATTCAATCCCCAAAAGCCTCCCCTCCACACACACCCCTTTGCCAAGCTGATCAGATCCCACTTGAGGTGAACAGAACTCACTCCCAACCTTCTCCTCGCTGGTCTCTTCAGAAAAATGATCAGAATCGAAACCCCATGGATCCCCCTTCACCCCCCCATCATACATTTAATTTACATCCTTTATCGTGTCAAACTTGTCCACTGATCTCATGGGGGTGTGGGTACAACTCTCTTGGCCTCTTGCACAACATCTATCATAGTCTTAAAGTGGGGAGAGGCTACTACATTAGCTGGAATGTGACTGAAAACACCCATGAATTATCTCGTGGGTGTTTTCCACTTATCACACATGATAGTCATTCCAAACTCCTAGTGCACTCACAAGCTGTCGATGTACTCTCTGATCTCTCTCTTCTCATCTAAATATTTCCATATGATCTCATGGGGGTGGGGGGCACAACTCCTCTCCCAGCCTCTTGCACAACATCTATCAGTCTTAAAGTGGGGAGAGGCTACTGCATTAGCCAGAATGTGTCTCAAAATGAAGAATTTCGAAATAAAATTTTCCATCATTTTCCTCACATTCTCTCCATTCCACACGTCTTTTTACTTCTTCTACTTAGCATCTTTAGATTTGTACAATGAAGCATCAATGAGTGGTTGTGGTATAATCACACTCTGGGATCTTCTAAATAGCCCTGCATCTATGGGCCTAGCACTAAATGTCCCAGCCCTTGAAGAGCCTCCCCCAAAAAACCTATATCTATCGGCCTCTCTCCTCTCCCAATCAGATTGTACAAAGGCACGCCATCCAGCTCTATAACTCGCCTTTATCTGCATATGTGATAAGGAGGGTAGACAATGTCCTCATCATCATCCTCTGCACTAGCAGGGGCATGCACAAGCTATGACAATCTCCTCATGTCTATCCCGCCTCTCCTCTTTACTACTAGCTGAACACTCTAAATTGTCCTTCATCATCCTCTTCACTTCAAGAGGCACATTAGGGCAATCTGTCACATTCTTGTACCTATATGCAAGGTGTTGCTTACTTGCTTTAATCTGGACACCCGCCCACCTTTAATTATCTGGTCACAATAGTTGCATATGATTTACTTTTGCCACCCTCGAAGGGTGTGCCTTGGCTACAACCAATATCTGTCTTTCGATCCAACATATCACTTCCTAAATAAGAACAAGCCTTTAAAAAGAACATGTAAAAGGAAAATGTGAGAACATAATTCAACATCTAGCATTTTTTTCTTTTTCTTATATTTTAAATAAGTTTTCTTTCATATTTTTAACACTTTTTTACTATTGTACAATTTTTATGCTAAAAATTATTTGTATATTTAATTAATGGCCAATTACTCATTGAGTAATGTACCATTTTTTTAAATAATTTAAAAAAATATATATATTTCAATATTTTTAATCCTTTTATAATTATTTAAATTAAAGCTAATTATATAATTAAGTAATGGAAAACTAATTTGATGAGTTGCCATTACCATTTTCCTAATATTCCTCTAATTTTCTTTAGCTTCTAAAGATTTTTTCTTATTTTTAGTAATTTGTTTTTATTTTTACATTCAAAATTGACTATTTGACTAATTGGTGGACTAATTTTGTTATTAGAAAGATTAGATAAATCATTAAATTTTTTTGACTACTTTTCTATATAAGTTTGCATTATTTATGAATAACATATAATTTTTTTTTTGTAATAATATGCAATTTTTAATTATTTTTATAATTTAAAAATAAATAAATATAATTTTTTGTAGAAAAATCAAAGTAACGACTCCTATCGATAGATCGGGTGTTAAACAACATATAAAATTTTTAATTCATTTGAATAGGTTTTGATATGTAAAGCATAAAAAATAAATAAGATAAAATAAAATAAAAATTACCTCAAGAACTATTGTAAAGTATCAGTTGATTCTGAATTGAATCGGTCAATACAACTCATGATCGGCTCGGGACAAGCCACGATCCCAAGCCGATCCCTAAATTGTTAAAATTTCTTTGACTCGGTCGAAACCAAATCGGATCGTCCAATCCAGACGATCTGACTCAGTTTCAGACGAGCCAGATCAGACGATCCAATATGGATCGTCCAAAACCCCTCAAATATATATATATATATTGAAAAAAAAAATTGGACAATGTTTTGGATCAGCCAATCCAACTCGGTATCGGATCGGAGCAATCCCCGATCTGATTTCGAGTTTAAAGACTGCTCAAGAATGCACCTTCTACGAATGAACCAAAGCCTCCAATCTTGCAAAAACTTTCCCTAGAGTGTTATGAATACGAAAGCATAGAAGAACACAGATTTGGGGTTTTACACCCTTTAAAAAAAACGAAGAAAAGAAGAAATGCGAGGGGGAAATCGACTTTGCACGCATGCGGGACATTTGTGGAATTTTCTGCCTTGTCGATATCGGCAACGTGACAGAAAAGGAGGAATTCAGTGAATTCCCCCAACAAATTGAGGTTCAATATGACCAATGTGTTATTAAATGCATATATAATATAAAGGCATAAAATTAATGTAAAAAAAAACTATTTTACTCATACACGATGCATGCAAATCATGATGAAGCTGCCCTTCCCACCACTTATCGATGAGATCCCAGTATTTCTGATAACTCTTCACATTTCTTTTAAAGGAAAGCTTAGCCCTATCGATTGCTTCATAAATAGTTAGCCCTATCAATTGCTTCCAGTATAGCTATAACCTACCGGATCACTTTGACGAGCACCCAGGTGCTAGGTGGTCGACTTTAACAACACTATGGAACACAATATTGAATTTTTTTTTCTTTTACTAATAGTTAATTTGCTTGGCTTGAAAAAAATTAGAAATGTTTGGAATACTAGTGCAATAATTAGTTCCTTTATTTAGGAGATATACTGAACAATGTCACATATCAATGGGAAAGATACACTATTGTTGGTTGTTGTATTTCCTTCTAATGGAACAAATTTCATAATTCTTTTAAGTCGATGCTGATCTGGTGGGAGTCGATGAGTGGTTGCAAATGCACAGCTCCCTCCCTCCCTCCCTCCCTCCCTCCCTCTCTCTCTCTCTCTCTCTCTCTTTCTCTCA